>PVLA01014944.1:0-27811 GCA_004027455.1 Hydrochoerus hydrochaeris
AACTTTTTTCACCTTTGTTACACTTTAATCTTGTTACTTAATTAGCTTGGGAAATGTAAGCAGATGCCCACAGGAGGGAGAGATGGAGCGGCAGCTGTGAAGTTATCATGCCGCTCCCTACATTTTTTCCCTTATCACTTATGGGAGTATGGCAGGCCCTGTGAGGACAGCGCCTGTCTTGGGTCAAGGACTCTTCATAAGAATCCAACCAGGCCTTACCCATCACGGTCCTGCAGGACAGCAATTGGTCCTGTGCCTGTCTTAGGCGGCCAGTGGCATAACATATGTGTCCTAGTTGCCCATCTCTGGCTGCCTGTCCAGTGTCTCAGGGCAGTTGTCTCACAGGAATTTTGTAAATCCTCCTCCATGGGCTCTTTTATTTAAAGCTTTTGTATAAACTCTCTCATACTACTCACAGAAGGTAAAATTTTACAATTAGTTTTCACAAAGGGGTTATCTAGAGGGTTTCTAGTAACTCCTCTGGAGTTTCTATTTTTGATTTCATATTGAGTGTTACATGAAAATATATATATGTGAATTACACAAATTACAATTATCAGTACAAAACATTACAAGATCCTTGCGCCCAATTCCCACATGTGGTGTCCTTTTCCTGGAGAAACAATTCCTTGAGGCACTCTCCTCCACCCATGGACCTTGTCACAAGGCGTGGATGGACTAGGACGCGGCATGGACGGAAAAGGGCGCCGCACATTCCTATTATACATAATTTGTGAAACATTTTTAACTTGAAAGTATATAGAACTTTGCCAAATGCTTTTTCTAAATTTATTTACATAACCCTTTTTGTAAAGCTTCTTTTTGTAAAGCTTTCCTCCCTACCTTCAGACAGTTTTTGTTCTTTAAACACCCTTTGCTGTTGATATTTTTCAGAGATTTTTTTTGAATGCCTGTATCAGTCACTAGACTAAATTGCTAAGTGATACTCTTTTTAAAGACTATAGCTACACAATATAATCCTTTGTTTTTACATTTATGATTTATATATGTTGTATTTCAAGACAAATCCAACTTATTTACATTCTTTTAATTGCTATAGAATTCATTTTACTAATATTTCATTGAGTATTTCTGTGTCTTTGTTTGCAAAGGATATTGCACTCCTTTTTTTTTCAACTTACTTGATTGGCAAGTGTTTGGAAGCATTTCTTGATTTTAAATTTTTGAAAAGTTTTGAAAGACTTAGACATTAAATCTTGAAATGCCTTCAGAATTCTCCCATAAACTGTGTCATGAATTTTTCTTTATTTTCAATTTCTTCCCCAGTTTCCTTAGTGCATTAATCTATTCAGATTTTCTATTTCTCCATATTTCAGTTTTGATAGGTTACTTGCTTTTAAAAACTTATTCTTTTGTTCTGGAATCCAATTTGTTATTGTTAGAACTCAGCCCTTACCCTTTAGATTTCTGTGTACCTCATTTTTAATATCATCAAAGAGACTAAACCACATGAACTAAATGTAGTCAAAGTAAAAGACTTATACCTTGAAAACAATAAGATATAAGTAGGAAAATTGAAGATGTAAACAAATGAAAAATAACCTGTAGTCAATACAGTCCAAAGTGATCAAAAATTTAGTACAATTGCTATCAAAATTACCATGTCACTTTTAACTTAAATAGGAAAAAAAATCCTAAAATTCATGCAGAATCACAATGACTCAGAAGAGTCAAAACAACTCTTGAGAAAGATATCTAAAGGGGAAAGCATCACACTTCCTGATTTTAGACAAATAAAAAAAACTACTGTAATCAAAAGAGCATAGCTCTTGGATAAAATTAGACACATTAGTCCAATGGACAGATTAGATTACAGAGCCCTGAAATGAATCCACATCCATACAGTGAATTAATCTTTGATAAGTATTGCAAGAATAAAAAGAGTAAAGGATGGCCCATTTAGTAAATGCTGGTTGGAAACTCTATACATAAAACTAAAACACTAGGCCCTTATCTTACACAGTTTAGAAAAACTAACTCAAAATTAGTTAAGAATTTGACTGTGATATCTGAAGTATTAAATTCCTAGAAGAAAAAATAACTTCTTTCCCATTATACTCAATAGCACCCAAATAACAGACAATAAAAGCTAAAATAAACATATAGGAGTCCATAAAGTAAATAAACATGTGAGAGATATTTAACTAAAAAATTTGTCCATAGCAAAGAAATGACATAAAAGTGAGCCTATAGAACAGGAAAAAAATGCAAACCATGTATCTGAAAATTGATTAAAATAAAGGAAAGAAAGAAGGGCAGACAGAAGGAAGGAAAATAAACCGACTAAAAGTGAGCAAAGAACATTAAAAGATCTTTTTCCAAAGAACATATATAAATGGGCAATGAGTATATTAAGGTATAATTAACATCTTTTTTCATCAGAAAAAAATGCCTATCAAAATCAAAATGATATATTACCTCACATCTTTTGGGATGGTGGTTACCAGAAAAAAATGAAATAATAAATATTGTTGAGAGTTTAGAGAAAACAGAACATCTGCAAACCATTTCAGAATCCAGTCACCACATTGCATATGTTGAGCATATAAAAATTTGATTTGTCAATTATCTTTCAATAAATCTGGGAAAACAGAAACTGAAAGTTGAAAGCAGTAAGTTTGGAGATGACAACTGCATTAAAACTGGCTTGCGGATCTTTTCTTCCTCTGGGAAGACCTTGACACAGCTCTCTAAATGCAAACAATGTGTCCATTAACCACAGACTCTCACCTAGGCTGCCTTTACTTACTGACCATGATGCTGAAGGATGGAGAAAAATGACCACTCTTATACTGGATTTGTGTGAGTTAATTCATCTTCTAAGAAATTTAAAATTGAGTAATTGCAATGTCTCAACCAATTAGGACAATCATCTCTTTTATTGGGGAAAGTAAATGGATAGAATGTGTTGGGAAGTCACTCTAGTGGTGCTTATTGCTCACTAAGAAAATCCCATCCCCTATAACTAAACAGCAAAATGAAGCAATGATTTTGGAATCTTTTGGATCAGTAAGATTATCTGAGGAAAGATTTTAGGCTGTAAGGTTTTGTTCTGCCTCAGGATTAATGAATAGAAATTTTAAAGATACATCCAAAAAATCTTGAGTTTTAAATGTTCTTAATAATTTCTGTGCTGCTAGGGATTTAGGTCAGTGGCTAAGTGTCTACCTGGCAAGCTGGAGGTTGTGAGTTTGATCCCCAGTGCTGCAAGTAAATAAAAAGAAGTTCTGTGTTAAGTAGTAATTATCAGTTTTATATATCAACCCTTTTTGGTTTGCCTTTTTACTAACACTATAACTATTTTTATTTTTTTAATTTTTTGGCTGTAAGTGATATAAGGGAATGATACTCCCAAGCTACTAAATGTCCACTATGAGTCCATGTTCTCTAAAATCGAAGAAAGAATTTTAGGAACAGTGGAGGCTAAGAGCAGAATATATTTACTGAGAAAAAGAAAGCTTCTGTCTGAGAGAGATAGAAGGGGTCCCAAGTGGGTTGCCAAGGACTCTGTCTTTTCTAGGGACTTTTATAGAATAAAACCACAAGGTGAGACAGGATGAAGAGAACATGGAAACTCACAGGCAAGTGGGCATGAAGTGAAGCAGAACTAAGGTCAACCAATCAGATTAATTGTTCAGGCAAGATTGACCATATCAGGGACAAATGCGGAAGTGAGTGAAGCAGCAAACAGTCATGCTTCAAGAGCAGTGACTCTTCCTGTAGAGGTTAGGATGGTGGCTCCTGGCTTCCTCAAAGTGAGCCGTACCTATGCTATCCATAGTATTTCTAACTCAGGTCCCTATAATATATGTATTATAATTACTATATCATTATATGATTTGCTAAGTGCCTATTGAAAATAAAAAGGTGTTTTCTCCTCTCAGTCTTTTAAAATTGGATACCTCTATGCCTATGTGTGAAGAAACAGATACTGATTATTGATGCTGATATTTAAATTTTTGTATAAAAATGGAGAAATTTTTCTATGAAAAATGAATTTTTTCATGAAATGGAAGTCTGTACATTGAATGAAAATTTGAAAAGAATAACTAATTTGAAAATGGTGTTTTATCTGTACTATTAGCTCCAAATACCTAAGTAAAAAAATTTCACAGGAACAGCTCAAATACAGGAATATTTCTGGAAATTAAAATAACTCTTCAGAAATGAGATAGATTTGTTGCAGTCATGTAGAAAATATTCATTGTGAAGAACAAAACCAAACAATATTTAAAATAAATAAAAAGTGGCATATAAAGTACAGTATAAATAAATAAGACGTATGGTATTTACTAAAAGTATTGTTCTTAGTGGAAATAGTGTTATTATTCTTTTGAGACATAGTTTTGCTATGTAGTTCAGGCTCATCTTGAACTCAACACAATTTTCTTGCCTCAGTCTCCTGAGTGCCAGGATGACAGGTGTGAGCCATCACATCCAACAACAGCAACAACAATAACAAATGGATGTCTTAGTTTCTTTTTCCCTTGCTGAAATAAAATGCCCAAAGTTAAAACAAGAAATGTTTATTTCAGCTCAGTTTGTAGAGGTTTCAGTCTATCATTTACTAGCTCTAAGTCAGGATAGCATGGCAGGGAGACATCACAGAGGAAAGTAACAGTCCATGGCAGACAAAAGATAGTAAACCAGCAAGCAGCAAGAAACAGCAGAAACAGCAGCAGCAGCAGCAGCAGCAGCAGCAGCAAGTCTGTCTCTCCCTTTGATTCTATCCAGGATATACACCTTTTGATTGGTGCTGCCTTTACCCTGGGTGGGGCCTTCTTAATCCCAGTATCCCACTGTTACTCCCAGTATCACATACTTAGTAAGCATTTTCACACCAGGGACATCTAGCCATAGTGATAGAATTATTTTAGCAGAAGGAAAAATACTATGCATAAAACAGCATTCTTGAATTTTCAATTTTCCATGCTATGTCAAAAAAAGCAATCATATTTAATCTCAGGCTTGAACTGTTAATTATCTAAACTACAAGGAATTCCACTACTTATTTTAAATCATATTAAAAACATAAGTAGATTCTTTAAAAGGAATGATTATTGATAAAAAATTTACACCATATTATATCTTTTAAATCTGTGATATTGTTTGTAAGAAAATAATTATTTTGTAAGAAAAATATTAAAAAATATTGACAATAATCATATTGAAGATTTATATGATGTTCTTTAATATCTCTTCTGATTACAATGAGTTGAGAAAGCTCAATTAGTTTTCTGAGGACACATAATTTCTGCTATTTTTTTCTCACAACATATTTTACATGTCTATGGTATGAAAAGTAGAGTTTTATTTACAAGCTAATGAAAATTTAAGAAAGTTTCCCATTAGATTTTTCCTGAGGTAAGCAAAGAAGTAAAAATTATTATTCTGAGTGCAAACCTTTAGCAACAAATGCATAGCTAAGTAATTAGGAATGAAATTTCAATAAAGGTTCTGTTTAACATCTGTGCAAAACATATCTATTTTTGAAATTTTTAATTTTTGGCATCAAGCTAAATATTAAAAAACAATTCTCCCTTAGTTGCCAAATTTTTAAAAATACTAATAATAAACTCATGAATAATCTATGAAAAGAATTCATCTACCCCAGGATGTAAAAATTTACTAATGACAACTTTTGCCTCATATTGACAGTAGGTCCCTGGGATAAATTGAACTGTGCATGTAGGAAAAAAGTGATATATTATCATCTCTAAAAATGTACCTTGTGGTGAGAGGGTGCTGACATGAGTGAAAAAGGGAGCAGAGAAAAGCCAAGAACAAACCATAAAAATTCAGTATATGATGTATGTACTATACAATTTTCACTGGAATAAAGATAATGGCTTTTCAAAAACTAATGAAGTCATCAGTTAAATATAATTTAAAATTGTTTTCTGCCTTATTTCAAGGAGTCAGAGACTGTAGAATTGCATTTTGAACATTATGACTATTTTTGAATGCTGCTAGAAATATAAGAATGTACGTATTACAGAGTTATGGCATCAAGACTGGTTTTGATGAACTCTGCATATCATTTTTAAATCCAGGTCCATTTTACGGTTCAGGAAGGTAGCACTTAATTAAATGCAGGAATTATTCAAAAATCTCTGGATCAAAGTCTTGGCATGTACTGAGCACTAAAGAAGGTTATTTTATTGTATAAAAAGGATGAATAGGAAGAGGCATACTAATGCATTGTCAAGTATCGATGATGAGGAAATTATTGTAAACTCCACTTTGGAGACACAGCAAGCCTTAAACTAGAACATGTGATAAACCAGTGCGGGAGCCTTAGTCCTAAACAGTACCATCAAAATTGTTCATATTGTTAACAAATAAAAAAGAAAACTCGTATATTGGTTTTAGCACCTACCTTATTTTAAAAGAAGAGTTAAACATAGCTGGACAGATTGTACTCAAATAATTTAATTCTTTTATATCTGCTCATAATTAATAGAAATGAGCTTTTGATAATAAGGTCAAATGGATGTATTCACTAGAAAGTCCATAAAAAAGTATATGGCCAGTCACTCAACTTGATTCACAAGTCAGGAGTGAGTGAGGATTTCACAAAAGAGAAGAACATTTTCTGTTTGTGACCATGGATCTAGTTCTACTTAAACACTACTCCAGTAAATCGTTAGGATAGTTTAGTTTTCAACTTGTTTCTCTGAGGTTGTTTTCAGAGAGAAAAGATAAAACTACTACCCTATGATCCATTTTGACCCCTGGCTGGGGTAAGCTTTGGGTAGAAGCGTGAATTTCCAGGAAAAAGGGAAGAAAAGCAAGTAGCCAGATTTATTCTCTTTCATATGAGAACTAAGTATATGAAAGAATCGATAAATACCATTTAGGAGGCAATAAGGTCTTATCCATGTAATTCTAAGCAGAATGCACTAGCTTTAAGATTGCTTGTGATAAACCACTACTCTATGGATTTATGAACTATGGTCCTCATTATAACTACAGAGGTATGAAATAACTGTGTTTTATGATATAATGTCTTCTGCTTTTAACTCTCTTAGAGAACTTCACTCATAGTCGGGGTAAGGGAATACATGTAAGATGCAGCAAGAAAGGATATAGGAGCCACACAAAAAGCTCAGACTTCTTTTTGTTTCTAGAAATCTTGAGCTTCTAGATCCTTCAGGTTATTTGTAATTTCAGCTAAATCCTCTAACCTATGTTGCATGCAGTAGTCTGTTCTTTTGTTTTAGTCCAGCTTTCAAGGGTAAGATTATGAAAACAACTTTCAGAACACAGTTGGCATTAATTTTACTAATGAAATACCTATTCTGCTAATAACAATGGTAGTTTAATTTGGAACCAATTAACAGCATCAAATTTATAACCAATAATATTGACTAGATAGATATTTCTAAACCCAGTGATAGAATATACAAACAGTCCTGAAACAAATATTTCTTTACTGGTTAAAATGCGGTGACAGTTTGTAGCATGTATTGTTCTTTGTCTTTAGCATTTTTGATTCTTTTTTTCCAGCTTGAAACCATATTTTATTTTTAATGTGGCTAGAAATATCCAATTACTGTATTTTTAAGCAGAAAATGACTTTTCCTTTATTTTATTATGGCACCATTAGCACAAAAATCATTGCCTTAGAAATGATATTGAATCTTTATGAAGACTGTATTTTGTATTTAAGGAACTTTAAAATCTAGAAGCTCAGGACACATTTTCAGAAGAGCAATTTTATGTTACTCGTTTAAGGTAGTGTCTGCAGTGTCAGAATATATGTTAGGTCATATATACTAAGGAGTCCAGGTACAAAGGGGTCTTCTTGAGTTAAGCACAACACCCACTGAAGATGCTGAGAAAACAGCACAGACATGAACAAAAAACGTAGGCAAGCTTGCCTCCCAGTATTGTATGGTGGATGTTTCTAAGGATTGTGAAAGTGTGCTCCATTAGCATACAGCTTTTCCTCATTTATATAAGAGATGAATTTTCCCCTTGTGTACAGCAAAGGGTTAGAACCAGACTAAACATGATTTCAGAAGTGTACGAATTTAGAAATGTACATTATGAAATTTATGATTTTCTTTACTCTTGCAGGGAAAGGAGGGAGAGAGAAGATAAGGACATACTGTTTGCAGTATCCAAGAAAGGGGTGAAAAGGAGAAGGAATCTTCAGTGTCAACAACTGCATAGCGGATAATTGGTGGCTTTCATCTCCTTTATAATTTATATTCCATCAAGCAGATATTTTCTGTATGTGTAGCAACTAATTCAAATCATATGCTCTTCAGAATATAAAGATGAGTGTTTCAGGATACACTGTACCTACAGTATGCCTTTCCTAAGTTAAAGATCCAACACCAAAGGGAATCTCTGCTTCCAATGCCTTCATATGGCAAGGTTTTCCAGACTGAAGTATGACACTTAAATAAGCAATTTCAAGGCCAAGGAAAGAAACCACAGCTGTTACAGGTAATACCTGACATGTACTACATACTAAATTAAACCCAGCATTAAATATGTTTGCACATTTATACTGGGAACAGTCGTAACAATGATGACCTTTAGCTCCAGAAGATTGAAGGGGAAAATACAAGCAGAAAGCAAATAGAATTTTCTGGTGAAGAAAGACAATTTGAAAAGATACACAAAAAGAAACATACTCCTGTATTTCCTCTAGTGGAAATAATATGAAACACTTATTTGGTATTTTGGACAAGAACGGAGCTAAAAACCCACCTCCACTATGGCTTAAAAAAAAGATCACTCCTTCAGTACAGTGTGAGATTTAAATGAAAGCTGTAGAAGGGTACACATTATTTAAACATTGTGTGAGACTGTGGCTGTGCCCGCACTACTTCCAGTCCCTAGAAAGATCAGATTCAAATACTGGTGGTCTCAATAGTTATACTGAAATAAATATTCTTAAAATAGAGAAATAAAAGACGCACCTTTAAAAAGCCAAATCAAAATGCCTTAGTAACCATATAACCAACTCAAAATATATCTTCTTAAATGATATTTGCTTCCCATACAAAAAAACTTTATTTCACTCATGCTAGCCATAAATCTTCCTAATTAAGTATCTTGCTTGCCCAGTAATTAAAAAAATTCTAAAATGATTAATAAAGAAAAACATAGGTGTTAATAGATCCTTTGAATGTGTTTAAAATCTTTTTTAAGGTTTTAATGTGTTTAATGTTTGTAATTTGCGGTAGGAAATCTTTATCTGAGTGAATATACTAATGGCCAAACCACTGTAAAACACTTCAGCTTCACTGTGAGCAGAGCAGGAGGGATTATCTTTGAAGCACCCCAGTTCCCCTGATGAGAAGGTCGGAGCTACACTGGTTTGTATTGTTGCGACATCCATTAAGTGATCTCGGTTGTTTTCTTTTAGAAAGGGCTTTGTGAGATGACAGTTAGGCTTGATCTCAAAATTCGGCTGACAATTTACTGATGAGATTAATAACTTTGGGATTACTCTGGTATTTTGACATAATTGCAGGATTCTGGGTCACATCCTGAAAGGCCACCATCACTTCTATCTAGGTCTTGCATGGCTGCAAGGATCTCGGATTCACTAAGAATCTCATGGAACCCAGGCATTCCTGCCAAGCCTGCTCCCATTCCAGGCATCCCTCCTTGGAAATTACCAGGCATTCCCCCAGGAAAGCCACCCGGAAAAAAGCCATAGTGAGCTCCTGATTGTCCTCTGCTTCTTCCTTGCTCTGGGCCTTCATATGCTCTTCTCCAGCCTTCTTAACCCTTTCTTTCTTTGATCTCTCGTTCTTCACGCTTTCACTCTTACTTCCTCCAATGTTCAGCAATTTTCTGGGCCCTTGGCTGAACTTTTTCAGCATTATACTCACACCCTCATCATAACCCAGTTTACAAGCAAGGGTAAGATCATGGGCTGCTTCTTCCTAGTGGCCCAGAAGTCCGTCTGCTTTCCCTCACCGCTTGTACCCTTGGGATGAATCAAGACTTATTTCAACGACTGTCACAATCTCAAATGGCAGAATTTGGCTTCTGCAGTTTGATGAAGACACTGGTTCTCAAGGCATACAGAATGGTCAAACAAGGATTCAGCTTGATGGCGTCTGTGAACAAGTCAATGGCCTTCTGTGGTTCTCATCATTTAGCGCATCAATGGCAGCCCCTTTCTTTTCATTTGCTTGATCTACCATCTCTTCAGACATGTCTAAATTTTCAACTCACATTTTTTGAGGGGTATCAGTATTTGGTTCAATTCTATTTCTGTTGTTGATCTGTAGTTCATCTTCTTCACCTGATGGCTCATCTGTCTTTATGTTTTCCTCTGTCTTCTTTCTGTTTTTTCTTTCTTGATATTTTCTTCAGATTTAGCTTTATGAGTAGCAGGTGGTACTTTAGCCCCCATGCTCTCCACTCACCCCCTCAGGAAGCGCATCTGCTCGGTGTGCAGGATGCTCTGACCTTGCTTACACATTTTCACGAAGACCCGAAGCTTGTTTACTTTGTGGGGATCCATGGGTGGCACTCCGTGGACGGCTGCTGTGGAGGCTGCGGCCCCAACCCAGGCCCAGACAATTCTAATTCTCGATATTTGGTACTCCTGTTTTGTTTTCCTCATTAAACTTTTATTTGGAAATACTTTTGAACCTCTGGAAAAACACTGTAGGAATAATACTAAAACTACTGTTTTAGTAGTATTTAGACTACCTGTGACACATAGCTACCAACTAACATTTTTCTCCACACACCCTATTGTTTTTCTTCTTTTTCATTTGAAACATAATTGTGTACCTCAAGGCACTTTACTCCTAAATACAGAACTGCAGTACACTTATCAGCTTCAGTTTATCATCTTCAGTACACCTAATGTTGGAATATAGAAAGGAGGGTCAAATATTGTAATGACATTGGCATTGACCAGTAATGTTCTTTATAGCATTTATTCTAATACCAGATCTGGTCTAAGATAACCTATTACACATTATAGTTTTATAATGTTTTGTGTTTCTATAACAGAAAACCACAATACTGGGTCATTTGTAAGGAACTGACTTTACTGACTCATCATTCTGGAGGCTGACACATCCAGTGGCCAGCACCTGGTAAGGACCTCCTTGCTGCAACATAACAGGACAGGAAAACATCACAGGAGCAGAAAAACACAAGAGATTAAACACCCAGCCGCACGCCATTCTATAATGCATGAGTTCATTCCCGAGAGTGGTGCCTCCTGATCTAAACATCTCCCATTAAACTCTACCTCCTAATACTGGCGAGTTGAGCATTTTTCTAATAAGGCTAATTGAGGGTCACATTCGAAGCATAGCATTCCACCTTCTAGCCACCAAATCCAGAAGAAAATTTGAACTTTTGAATTGATGATGGACTAAGACTCTGGCTAAGACTTGAAGTTATTAGGATAGAATAAATATATTTTGGACTATAGTACTTTTCACAGGACATGTAAAAGAATTCAGTGTCTCTTATAAGGAGTTCGGCTATCCTTTCCTGCATTAGATTAACATGAAGAAACCACTGTGCTTTCTTTTCAAAATCTTGTTAATTCACTGCTTGGAAAATATTTTAAATCTACAACTATTAAGAATGTTATTGTCTGAGTCAGATGTCCTGAAATCTGCATTCTGGTTGTGTCAGGCAAGGCGAGTGTGCTGGGCTTTCAATCATGGTGCTTAATCCTTTATTTAAGCCAATGAACACACCACAAGGTCGACTGGCATTGAGTCTTTAAAAAAATGGCAATGCCACTTTCAAGCATAATCTGTAATTTTCTAGGAGACTAATTTTGGCTTTCAAAAGTTTACATTTTGTTTTATTTTAAAGAGATTAAAAGAAAGCAGAACAATAAAAACCAAAACAATAAAAACAATATAGGATTTCAAAGCAAGATGATAGAAAATTAACAATAGTCAATATTGTATATTGTTATCCTCAAAATAGTTGCTCAGATTACAAGATACAGGCATGTAAAACAGATAAAAATATTAGAACTCAGTTTATCTTCATGAACTATAGAATTAGTAGTGCAATTACCTATAGCTATCATATATATATATATATATATATATATATATATATATATATATATTTTTTTTTATACATACAATTTTTCCCTTCCTTTTCTATTTTTTCCCATACCAGTTCTTTCCTTTAGAGCAGTTTCTTTCCCTTTCACAATATCTATTGTACTTTTTGGATTTTATTTACTCTTCGGTTCTTACAAGAGGGAGACAACCTAATGTTTATGCATGAGTCTGATTTATTTCACTTCTAAGCATGGTTTCTGGTTGCATCCATTCACCTATAAAAGCCTCAAATTTATTTTTCTTGTAGTTTCCTAGTACTCTACTGTATAAAAGTACCACAACTTTTTTATCCATTCCTCAGTTGATGGACTTTTGGGTTGTTTCTCACATTTGGCTGTTACAAATTGTGCTGCTGTAAACATAGGTGCACGTATTTCATTGTGGTATGACGTTTTTAATTCTTCTGGGAATATATCCAGAAAAGGAACCCATGGGTCACATGGGCTCTGTCGTTTTACTTTTTGGAGGAATCTCCACACTGATTTGCACAGGCGTTGCACCAGTCTACACTCCTACAAACAGTTGAGAAGGGTTCCTTCTCCCCGACAGCCCTGCCAGCAGTTGTTACTGGCTGATTATTACTTCCGGAGCGAGGTGGAATTTCGGTGTTGCGTTTCTCCAGTGGCCCAAGGAGCTGCAGCACTTTTCATGCATTTGCTTGCCGTTGGCATGTCTTCACCTGAGACGTGTGTCTTCATCCCGGCTGCCCATTTCTGCATTGGGACTTCGAACGTTAGGTATCTATTGTTGTTCAAGTCTTTCTATGCTCTATATTGAAGTCCTTAAACGTATATTTTTACAGAATGAGAGATGGAGTAAAAGAATTCTGACGGTGCAATTTTAACATTCAACAATTCAAACGTTAAACCTTTGTTTTATTTCATTTCACTTTAAAATTATTATTTTAAAAATTTAAATATTAATTTTATTTTAAATATTTAATTTGAAAATATTATTTTATAATTAAAAATTATTATTTTAATGATTTTTTTAAGTCACAAACGGAAAATATTTATAAGTGCACATCAAAAGAAACATCTAGGAAAGGGCTAGCGCTCCTTAGTAAAAGACCTTAAGACTCTACTCAGCTCAGGCCTGTGTTAGATACTCCTTAAGAGCCGGATATGGTAGTACACACCCGTAATTCCAGCACTCAGGAGGCTGAGGCAGGAAGATTGCTGTGGGTGTGAAACCAGCTTGGGCTATGAGATGAGTCGAAGTTCAGCCTAAACTACATAGTAAAATCCTGTCTCAAAAAGATAACAAAACAAAATAAAACTCTTTAAGAGTTTGTGAATTTACTCAATTATTTGGAGTAATCCTCCTGAAATCTTTAGTAAGTTACAGAATGATAAATACAGATATACTAAATTGTCTACAGTTTTTAAAATACCTACAGTAGGTATTTTCCTGGGGAATGTACTTCCTTGGAAAATACTGACACTGAACTAGTAATCTTCAAGAGAGAGGGTAGACAAAATAACTTGACTCAAAATTAAATACTCTGCTATATACTTTTATTTTAATATTTTTAGCTATTCATGAATATATTTATTATCAAAATCACATTTGGCATGAATCTCAGTTTGGCTGTTTGACTTGAATTGTATTGCTTAATCTTCCTAAGATGAGTATCTCCTGAGAATATGGGTTGAATATGGGGCAGACTGTGGATATTGATTAAAACACTACCTCAATTGGTCTGTTTTGTGATTACATCTGGTAAATTAATTGAAATAATGTATCAAATTCCTTAGCAACTTGTAAGTACTCAAATATTTATTATTATCATGGGAAATAGCTCAATTACAATCAACACACTTAGTACACAAGGGAAATGCTGTCTTAATTCAAAAAGACCTTGGCAAGGTGACAAGTGCCAGTCCCTATGATTTCAGGGAAAGGATTTAATTCCACACAGTTAACTTTATTTTATTTTCAATTTTTGCTCAGTGCCAGTAATTCATTATTTTTTCCAGTAATCAATGTTCTACGGAATAAAGCTATATTATTATAAATATAATACATGGCAAGATCAATTCTCTATATGTAGAAACTATTTTTTCCTTCCCTTGGGCCAACAGATCTTTAACTGATAGACCTATAAAACATACACGAAGAGATTTGTTAAGTAGAGAAACTATTTCAGCAACTAAATTATCCTTTATTTAAGCATAAGCATATTAGATATGTTTATGCTAATATATTTATGCTGCACCTATTGTTGTTTAGTCTTTGGGAATACAATGATCAGAAAATCATCAGCACAATCTGTTAGGGATGAAAGAAATATTCATGCTGCTTTATCACATGCTTGTAGTATTATATGTAGGCATGCATATATTAAAACTTATCTGTAAATCTGTCGGTGTGGCTTCATTTCTTATATATCCTCATGAGTATTCAGTAATTATATCTTTCAGGGTATTAGGGGATGCTGGTGCAGGATTCTAGGTTCTCTTCGCTAATTGTTTTTTTTTATCTTAAGTGGTCCATTCCAAACATACATGTAGTATCTCCATATTGGATCTATTGTTCTGGTTGCTAAGAATTAGTTTTTGCATGTCAAACAGGAAAGATGACATCAAGGACTATCAGTAACTCCAAACTATTAGTTCTGTGTCTGCTACTTGTATTCTCTTAGAAGTGGAACTTCATGTGAAGTGAAGTTTCATAATATTATAGTGAGCTTTATCATGGATTTTAAGTAATGTTCATTTGAAAAAAAATTATTCAGTCTTACACTGTCTGATAAATATCAATTTATCCTGGATGTATTATTTAATGGGAGCAAGTTGTCATTTATGCAGCATTAAAGCAGTTCCTGTGATGCAGGAACTTCAGTTGCAAAACTGGGAAAATTTGGAGCAAACTGGGTTGAATTGATTAACTCAGTGATTTTTGGGAACCATCACTAAATTTCCTGTTGGATATGATTGATAAGTATATATAAATATATGTTCCATCCATTATATAAAAATCACTTTTCTTTTACTAGCTCAGAAATTTCAAGTCATCTTGTAACATGAGTATTAATATTATATTTTGAAAATGAGAAAAATGAAAGCTTAGGGAATTGAAATATCTATCTGGTGTCTGTAAATGTATCCGTCTATATCTACCTACTTCTTATCATCTGTTGTGATGTCGCGTACTGCATGTGTATCATATACATATATATGTACAAATATAAAACTAGTCTATATAATCAACCTTTTATTATACAGTGAAATATTTTGACATCATCAGAATTTTCTAGATTGTCCATTTGTAATGGATTACTAGCACTGGACAAACTCCTGGTGGCCATGTCTTTCTCCTTATAAGGAGAATTTAATTGTAAATTAGCAATCCATAGGGTTCTTCTCTTTCCAGGAAATAACTGGACACACAAAAAAACTCATTGTTCTTAACAACGAAGAACTATTATTTAAAATTTTTTTTCTTCTTTAAAAAATTTTGATTTACAAGAGGCTTGTCAATTAAAAATGGATTTGAAGACCAATTAGACCTCTATTCCAAATACTCCACCATAGTTTACCAGAGGCCCAGTCTTTACCTGCTAACTCTATAAAACTTATATTTGTCTAAAATATTTAAATACCTAATGAAACGAACATGATATGAAAAAATTATCTTGCCCCAAGACTATCCAAAAAAGACTTTTATTAATTTGCTTTAGTAAAAGAAGAGTCCAATAGTCCTAATTTTTTGGATAGCTTCTAATGTCTACACATTTTTACATTGCCTGGTTTTCTGAAATGGAACTGATGAAATGCATTTAAAAAGCAAGACCCATACAGTTTCTTTCTACTTGTTATGTCAAAATTCTCTCTGTCTTTACTCCTCACTCTTCATACTTTCCCTAAATCTTGTTCTGGTGCTTTAAGAACACTGATCGCCTAGTGAACTTCCTAATGGTATTGCGGAAGGAAATGATAAAACAGTCTTTGGCTCTTTCAGAAGTGATACCCACTTCACAGAGAAAGGGATGTATATTGTTATCGACTCCAAGGACAGATATAATACACATCCAAGAAGATTTGGGGAACATATCATACCTTGGAACAAAATATAAGCATCAATCTCCTAAGGCAAAAGAAATGAAACAAACCAAAAGTTAATAAACAGCCAAAAGTATGAAAATATATCCTTCATCCATAAAGCTTTATTATTCTTACCAAAATTTATAAAATCTTGGTATCTTTTCATGAAGTCATGGTGCTAGGGTTTTAAAGTGTTTTTTAAAGTACTTTGATTTGTAGTACAGGGATGTTGAGTTATTTATTGATAGTGGGTCATAGAACTAGCTAATTCGATACTTGGGAGTTGCTTCAGCTTGGCTTCTCCAGTAGCGGGGGAAAGATGGTCTGAGGATTTTTTTATTTGGCAGGTCATCTAGGGGAGGATGTGTCCATTTGGAAGTGAATAAATGAGGAAAATGTAGCACTCATGTTCAATGTAGTTTTGATTTGCAGTTTTCTGAAGTCTAAAAATATTGAACATTTTTTCATATAATTTTGGTTCTTTGTGAGATATATATATATATATATATATATATTATTTTCGTGTAATTTTTGTCTTCTGTGAATTGTTCAGTTCATTTGTCCCATTTTCATTTTAAAATTTGTAGTACAATTTATGTTTTAAATGGAAGCCTTTAATGTACAAATTTACAGAATGTTTGAGTTGTCTTATATTTTTCCTAGATTTCATAATTTCAGTCCAGGGATATAGCTTTATAGAGCATCATCTGCTTAACAAGTACAAAGTCTTCAGTTCACTTCCTGATACCAAAAAAATGAAAAGAAAAACAAAATTTATACACATACATTGAATTACTGATACCAAAAAGAAAGACAAAATTTATACAAATACATTGAATTACACTGTTTATTGACATTAACTTACAAGCACGTTTTTCTTGTCTTTGGCCAATAATTTTAAGCATTTAATCTTTGCTTTTCATGGTGTTTACATATATTTTTCTTTTGTATAAAAAGGAAAATTTTAGAGTGGCAGAGTTCTGCAAAACAAAAGAAACTGAAGAATTCTATCTGTTCTGTTTATAAATGTTTTATCTGCATAGATTCAAATTCTTTGATTCAAAGAAAATTCTTTTATCAAATTGTGTATGCAAAAAAATAACCCAAAGCATTATGTTCTATTAGAAATGCAGGTGCCTGACACTATTTAATGGAGCTCAGTGGTGGCCCACAACGTCTTTGACAACCTGAAGCAGGCCTCCTGAAAGGACTTGTGAAAGTTTAATTGGATAGGAGACCGCACCATGAAGGACCACTAGCACTTTAATAGCTAGCTGCAGACCCCTAGTGAGGCTGAATAATTACAATCAAGGAGCTATAGCCGTTTCCATGGCTGCACATATACTTCTGCAGAAAGGACCATTTCCCCTACGTGACAGTCATTTTGTATTAATTATAGATTACATAGTTTAGCCCTCTATCATTATGCTAGTATATTCTCATAAACGATGGTGCATTAACCATAAAATACTGTGTTCATTGCATGTATGATTGTTCGCCTCCCTGTACTGGATATGTGTACGTGAAAGAAGGAGAAAATGGGGTCACTTTATAAATGTCAATGGCAGCAGATGTCCCAGTAAGAAATGTAGAGGAAGTAAAGGAGAGTTAGCACACTCTCGAACGAAAAGAAGAGTTTATGTGTGCCTTGATTTAAATTTCTACCATGTCGGAAAATTGCAGCAGTTAAGAAATACAGTTAACAGGAGATAACTGAAGTTTTCCATTTCATTTGAAATTAAGAATCATCTGTGAAACTACTCTGTCATTCTTCAACCTCTGCGTTTTTTGAACAGTGACTATATTACTTCAGCTGAGTATGGAAAATCACAGATCGTCAACCGTGTGCCAATCCCTGAGGTGAAGTCTAAACATCCCTGATTGCACTATGCACAACCTGCTGTAAAATATTTGTGGATCTACCCACGCTGCAGCAAGAGAAGCACATTTCACTTAAATTCCATTCTACACCAGAAGGTGGAGAGGCTATATATTAAATTTCAAGGCTATCTGATGTCTACTCTTGTGCCTATTCTATGATATCATCATTTCTCCAGGATTAATCAGAGTATGGGAAAGAGCACAATACAAATATATTCTGTGTAAGGTAGTAAAATACATCCTAGTCACCGACAAGGAAGTGTATTATGATTTCTAGAAACTAAACCTACTAGATCAAATGGCATTTAATAAAAGTGTGCAAATACGCCCTCTCAGTAGAGCAGTAGCATTTCCTCAAAATTTTCACAGAATTAACCCTTGCGCTGCTTTCCTTTATTCCTCTAATAAAATGGTATTGTAAGATTTAATGACATATTTAGGGTTTTTTATATCTAGCTTTATCTTTAATACTTCTGAATACCTATTACCTAGAGAAATGTTAAAATCAGATATCACGCATTTTAAACAAGTTATGGTTTGGAAGGTCAACTTTCAGGACTGTTTAAAAAGATTTGTTTATATTCAGGCAATTTCTTTAACATTTTACCATGAAAAACTTTAAAAGTGGAAAGAATATTGACATTCGCTAGACAGCAGTTTACCACATTTAAAACACTAAATTCATTCATTAATGCATTGAAGTATAATTGTGAGCTCACACTTTTAACATCTTGATGTATAGATTTCAGTCTTGTGCAGGTCTGTTTTTATCAATGTCCAAAGTGTTCCTTTTCTTTTCAAGTTATATAAAGACTTCTTTCATAAACAATCTTTGTTATCTTGCTTAGTTTTTGTTAAAACAAAAACAAAACAAAATGAATCCAAGTTCATCTTGTAAACTACTGTCACAAACATTGTGACAGTCATTTCTTCTAAGTCTTTGTTTCTTTGAGTGCAAAATAGTATTTAGTATCTACAATCTGGATGATGAGAACTATCATAGATTGTTTGCTAGTGAGTTATCACTATTTCTTGATCTTTCCAGTGAAGAGAAATAAGAATTGGTGCAATTTTAAATGGATTTTCATGATTCCTTACAGATATTTTCATTTCAGACATTATTTTACAAAATATTTATCTAACTTCTTTGAATGTTTTCAGTTGTATTTATTTTCCCTTATCTGAAATCTTTTTCTTAAGCATTTGAACAAAAAAAGTATCAGAACACAATATCTATATTAATACTAAAATATTATCTCTAGAAAAAATAAGAAATTTACATTGTTTTAAATTTTTATTTAAACTCCCCATCTTACAACACCTCTTTGTGTGACTTGTTATCACACCCATACACAATTAGGTTAGTTTCACTTTGCATGATTAGATTTGCACAAATATTTGTGAATAGAATGGTTTCCCCAATTCTTTATTGCCTACAGAGGAGGAATATAAATGTTAGGCAAAGGAATCATAATTTTCCATGATACAATGTTTTTATTTTTTGAGAGAAGCATAATAGTTATACAAATAATAATCCAATCTTTTCCCACTGAATATACTCTAGCTGAGGTGTTTCTTGCAGCAATCTATTGCTAAATACTGGAGCAGCTCTTCTTCATGGGAAATTTTGCTTCAGTGTGGCTAGAAACTGTACAACAAACATATGAAGCCTAAAAGTTCAATTTGTATCGCTAAGTCCCCAGTGCATGTTGATAGAAACACTTTCTTTGTCATAGTCGCTTTCTACACTATTGGTTATATTCTTATTGTTTTAAATATTTATCTATCTGGTATAATTTGCATATTTGTGTATCTGACACTTAAAACCATTTGAGTATTTTTTATTGACACCTAACATAAATGTTAGTTGTACATTTCATTTGGCAATAGTAACTGGCACCAACATAAAATTTCTGTTATGACAGTCATTATTGCATCACTTAAAATATTAATTTCTTTTAGCAACAATATAAAGAATTGTATTCCCTGTATTATGGATCAGGGGACTAGTGTATAGAAACATTAAATAACTAGCTTCTTACTGATACAGGAATTTGAATCAAGCTCCTAGAATACCAATATGCTGCCTTTTCATTTTGCTTTATATTCTCAAGTTGGAATAATCCTGGTTGAGCCTCCAAATGTGCCAGGTTTCTCTCAATATGGATCTGCTTGTAAAAACATTGCTATAGAAACTGTGAGATATTTGATAGAAGAAACCTCACAGACCAGACACTGTTAATCCCTTCCTTATGTTCATAGCATTAACATTTAAAAATATTTCTGCTTAGAAAACATAAGTGCTAGCAAGATCAAAAGAAAAATAAGTAGGACTGCACTTCTTGAAAATGAATTCAAAAGCTGGGAAAAATAGATTTTATGATGGTTCGCTTCAGAATGCGTCAGGGTTCTCTAACCCAGGGTTTCCCCATGGTCCCCTGTTTGATTCCTCCCTGCAGGAAGGCCAGGCTTCTGAAGGCACTTTCCCTGTCACTGCTCCTCCCAGCCATCCACCAGACAGACAGTTCACAAATCTCCACCTGAAGTTTTCTTCCCATTTGTATGTCTAAAACCGCTTGCTAAATTAAGAAGCCCAGCACCCACAGGAAATATTTATTCTTATCAACCCTGTATTAATTAACCCTTCAAAAATAATATAATGCATACTATTTATTCAGTTACATTGTATCTTATGTAAATGTGCTCGTCGTTTTTTGTTAGTCTCTCTTTACATGAATATCATACCTCTCCAAATAAATTTTGTGCATCTTCAGATGATTAGATAAACAGCAGACTTATCTTTGATCTCCCCTTTACCCCATGGCTGGAATAGTTATTATAATGAGGATTCAGTCACTAAACCATTATTTTAATTGAAGGGAAAATAGATTCTCAATGAGTTGAATTAATTTCATCTCCATCCATCCATATGTGGAAAAGATAAAATGTCATATTCACAGGAGATTTCTTTCTAAAGGGTATGGATATATTTGTGTGTCTGTGCATACATACGCCTACATGGAAAAGATATATACACATATCTACACATAGCCTTTAAACGGAGTAGGAATTATGCCAAAATAGAGCTTAGACACCTCAAAAACCAGGCATTATAACTTCTTGTGTTGGCTAACTTAAAGTACCTGTCTCTTTCATTCACAGCTGCATTGTTAATTAAATTGAATGAGATCAATTTTAGCTGAACATTAATGGTATAATTGCATTGCTGTAAGTAATTAAAACCTTATCCTACTTATCCTGACAGATGGTTTGGTTGAACGTTTCAACAGCAAAGGATAAAATTTATGTAAGTAAATTCTGGAGAATAGAATCACTTGCTCATATTTTGATTGCCTGAGAAATAATTCAATAAACTTTTATCCCACTGAATTTTTTCTTCCCAGTTACACTGAAGATAAGCCCAGAGAAGAGAACTACAAAACCTAGTGAAGTTGGTCTAGCATTAAAGGCAATTATAATTTTGCTATGAGAGGTAGTTAGAAGATGAAGACACTTCAACTAGCACAAATCTATGAATAAACTTTTTATATGAATTCTTGTGAAGGTTTCATTTATGATGGCTCAAGACTTAATTTACTATCATAGTAAACTTCAATATTAGAAATTAATGTGAAGGAAATATTCTTATTTAAGGTAACAAACAATGTATTTCACATCACAGTTAACCCTTTGACTCACATCATCTCTCAAATGTTTATGTTAAACATATAAAGTTAATTTAAAAATATAGTACCTGCATCTCAGTATTTAAATGCTCCAGTCTCTGAAATTTGTTCAATTGATTGAACGTGGTAGGAAATTTACAACATAGTATCAAATATGTTGTCCTACTATTTCACACACTGTAGTTAATTTACAGTAATGTCATAGGTCATTCATGAGAAAGAGACTTGACCACAATGCGAACAAGTCATTGTATTAAAGAGGTTTATAAAGCAGCAAAAATTACCTTATTTAGTATGTTTTGAAGGCTTTCTGCATTGCGGAACCAGTGATACCTTTTCTTTCTCCTTTCTTCTTTCCAACTTCCCTTCCTTCCTCCTTCTACTCCTTCCTAGTTTTCTTTCTTTGTCCCTTCTTCCTTCCTTCTCTCCCTTTCCCACTTTCTTTCCCTCTTTATTTTTTACTTAAACATACTTTTTTCTTTATTATTTAACTTTAATTTCTGAGGTAAAATAAATTTTTTCAACTTCCATAACAACACACAGAGCTATCGGATACATATATTTCTATAAAATACATATACATATATTTCTTAAACAAGAATTCATTTTAATCTGCTATGTTAGTATGTGCTAAGGAAACAAGGCAAGCCTTCCCCCAGAGACTTCCAAATGTGTCTTAGATTTCTACATATGCAAGAATGGGCTTGAAAAGCAGAAAATACCACAGCATATTTGTAGTGAAATTGAATAAAAGCAGACTGCAGGATTAGTTTCCCGGTCCTTGCATTCTTTTGTCTACTGTAACCTCCTTTAGACCTAGATTCATTTATCTCCTTGCCCAGTAGTGGGTTCTTCTGGTTTATCTTTGCATTTCTTTTAGAATATCTACTAAAATTTTTGAATGACATTTCCAGTTTTACATATTACACGTTGGAGTGCAGGCCAAAGAGATAACAGATACCTGAAACATTTTCTTTTTTCACATCAGAGGCTGATCTCTCCCAGAAGAAAAAGCAAAAACATATTGTACTTCTTAAGGAATAGGTTAGATACTGGTACATTTTCCTGGTACATACAAGGCTTTGTCAAGGAAAGTTATTTGGTCAAATCTAACTTCAAAGAAACAGATGCAAACACTTGCCAAATAATATTTTAATTTACAACACTGGAAAAATTGTTATTCAAATTTAAATGGAGGTGTCATTGTTTTCAAATTAATGTGTTTCTTTGAACAGTAATTTTTTTAGGGTAGAGGATTTTGTCAGTCTCTTGGAAGATATTTAACACTTTTTCTCATTTAGCATTGCCAGATAAAGTATAGAAGAGATAAATTAAAATTTCAGGCAAATAATGCATACACTTCTAGTAAAAATATGTCCTGACTTTGTGTTATCCATTTGAAATTTAATCTTTAATGAGATTTCTGACTTTATTTGGTAAATCATACAACTTGCCTCTGATCCAACTAATGTATGTGAGCCAAACTTTTGAATTACTTAATAAATTCTCACTCTGTTTCATATAGTCATTTGCTTCCAAACCTAGAAAAGGTCCAAGTGTCTGACACCAAGTATCTTAGTGTTTTTATGAAAAATCAATAATAACACTATTTGTGACAAACCACAAATATGTATTTCAGGTATGAAAAGACATGAGGACGTTTGACCAAAAGTCAGAAAATCAGAGAAGAAATTTTTGGTTAGGTATTTGATTAGAGTAACAGGCCAAATTAAACCTCTGCTACTAAATGTGCACAGAATTCAAATGCAATTCAGTGGTACAAGAATGCAAAAGAGAATATGATTTCTGCTGTACAAGAAGCCACTCTATGTTGATATGAAAAGGACATTTCATAACTAATTGTTGTGGGAGATGTTGCTTTCTTAAATCACCAAGTTAGAAATATTTGAATTCCAGAAAATGCAATTTTTCTTTCTACTTCTTTATTGTCATTGCTTCCTAACTTTTATTACAGTGTCTATTACCATTATATTGAGGGCTAATATTACTGGTCTAATATTTTAAAAATCACTTTCATAGATATTATTCAATTTATCTGTTCAACAACTCTGTGAGGGAGCACATGAGAGTATTATTATTGACATTTTGCACTGAATTGATTCAGAGCCCATAGTATCAAAAGAATGAGCTTTTCTTCATAAAAGTAGTGTGTCTTGAGTCCTTGGTTTTAACTCAAATTCTCTGACATTATTGAGTTTGAACTCTATGACACATTATAATATTTCAGTTCTCCTTCATCACCTTATTTCATAGCATCATAGATATAAATCATTTGATTTTGAGAATATTAGGCAATACAGAGAATAGATCAATATTTCTTTTCCTGAATTTGACTCCAGACACCAAAGTATTCAGCACTCATCAAAATAATTGGACTTTTATTATTTCCAGCTGTCAATCTCAAAGCAGCTTAGTTGGAACAAATATCAGAGTGGAGGGAACGAATATGTAATCTCACCAAATTTAATTCTTTACTGGGCCAAGATTATTACATTTTACCATCTCCAATGTATTTTTATTCTACTTTTATCCTTTTAAGTGTATTTTATGACACTGCTATAGAACTGAGTTCTAAATAAATTATCTTGATACTACCTGTAAAAACCAATTTTGACTAGCTGTGGTACGTTACCTTAAAATTTAATTTAAATTGTAATCTGCTTTTGAATGAGATTGTGTTCCCAATTTACAAAGACAAACTTTAGAAATATCATCTAATATTATTATTCAGAAAGCATAATTTGATTTAATCAGATGTGAGTGCTACCTATTTAAATGAGTGAACTTCTCATACATTATCAACAACATATTTTTTCAACGTGAGGTAATTGCCCAAAGGAGTTTTTCCTGTAGTGTTAAACATCTCTATAATTTCTTTAAAATGAATTATTTTTACCCTGCACAGAATTATGACAAAATAGATTTTGGTCCAGAATATGAAAATTCTATGGTTAAACAATTTTAGTTAAGTTACAGTAGTGTAACACTAAGTAGAACATTTATCAATTAAACAATTACAAATAGCTTAAATTTTAACTGAAATTTAGGTTTATTTAGATCGTGGATTTAGATTGAAAAATTCACAATAACACTATTTCAGATAAAGTCTTTAAATACTTAATTATATTGAGTGTTAGAAAGTATGGAGGAATTTGGCCAAAAGTTGGAAAACTGGAGGTGAAATTTTTGGTTCCAGTATTTGGTAAAAGTAACAGGATGAGTTAAACATCTGCTCCTAATGTTTCAGGGAATACGGATGCAATTCAGCACTACCTGCGAATAAGGGAGAGCACACTTTCTTCAGAGAGACACGGCTTATCGATATGGCAAGGTCATTTGATAGCTAAGTTTTGTGGGAAATGTAGCATTCTCATGTGTAATTTGTTTCCTATTTCTTTTCTATTTTTGTTTTGGCCCATTTTTCTTCCAAATGTGAGATTTAAAAAAATGAACTGATTGACTACATTAGGAATCAAATTATTAGATGAATAATTTTATTAGTTCCTTATTATCTTTTAAAATGTTTAATTTCGACATGTCTATAAAATCTAATGATTGTTCTTATAACATTGAAGTTGGCAAATTCATTTCTTATGCTGTTTACAATATTAATCATTCACATTAATGTTATGAAAAAATGAAATATACATGTACCAAATATTGCAATTTCCTCTGATTCTTGAAACAAAGTGCTATCCATTGCAAAGAAAACAAAAATGACTCATACAGAGCTGTAAACTCACAACGCTCATACTAAATGATTCAGTATGGCTTCTACATGTTTTGTAACAGAAATAAAAACACAGAAATCTAGAGTTGTCACTGGAAAATATTATACAATTGGAATAAAGAGTTTAGTGGGAGAAAGCTAGCTAGCTAGACAGATGGCATGTAACCTAGAGAAAAGAATATTCAGCACTTTAAATTCATTGAGAATAATTTATGAAGTACAGATAAATATTAGTATGAAAAACACTCTGTGATATTTGAGATAATAAACTCTACTGCCAAGAAACACTGAAAGCACTTTTCAAAATCAAAAACTTGAAATATTATTTTTATTGGTTTTTGGTTTATTGAAGAATTATGCAGAGTACCTAGTAGTACATTTTCACGTTATACCAACCCTGTTCCTTGCTGTCTCCTTGCATATGTTTTTCTCTACTATTAATATCACTTTTTAAGAATTTTTAAAGCCTTATGGCTGATACTTATAGCTAATATTTATATGTTATTTAATTTAAAATATACTTAGTAACAAATCTTCAATTAGACATTTTGAGAGGTATAAAAAAGATGTATAATATGCTCTGAGATCCTCTCTTATTTTTAGAGGGAAATTACCTAGGTGCACATAATTATGTGCTGTTTGTTATAGGAAACTACACCATCTTGTACTTTTTATTCAAAATTTTTATGTGACCATAATTAAACAAAACTGAATATAATGTGTTTCACTTCGCTTATCAAAGAGAAAATTCCTCCTAACATGACTGACACGACAAAGTGGTTTCTACTCAGTGGTAGAAAGTCAGCAAGACTGAAAAGTAAGTTTAGACGACCAGATTCAGGAGTTGGTTTTCTGCCTCACTGCATCCACATTATTAAATAATTCCTAGGATTCATCTTCCATCAACAGTAACATTTACACACCTCAAATGTATTAGTCACTTTCTTGCTGCCAGGAAAAAAAGAATGCTTAACACACACAAGGCGGGGGTGTTCTTTTGACTCCCAGTTATTGGAAGATTCAATGCATGGTTGATGGACTGTAAGGCAGAAACACACAGCAGAAGGGTATGGAAAAGAGAGGTGCTCACCCCATAGCAGCCAGGGGACAGATAGAGGAGGAACCAGGGGCAAGAGTGCACCCATCCAGGTCATTCCTCCAGTGATCCACCTCTACCAGCCTTACCTCCTCAAGCACTTCAGAAATCCCATGATACAATCACCTTCTAAACACACGCGGCTTCCAGTGGACATGTTACACTGAATCCACACACTCAAGAATTTCACAGTGTTACAGAAACAGCCTGTGCTGGCTGAAAAATTGTAGCATATCAAATGTACACTGCTGCCTCAGAGACTATTACCTAAGTCCCGAGGAAATGCCTCAATAAATCTTGAATCTATTTGACAAGAGAAGTTATTAAAATCTAAAGTGTGTAAACATTTTATAGCATAAATCATTCATGTCTCTGCTCCGGATGCCACCAGGCATTGTATTTTTTCCATAATTTTAGCTAACTGTTGATACAGGAAGAGGATGCTTCAGTTCCATAAAACTAATGAGATACAGAGGACATTTTCTAGTACTTTGCTTCTCTTAACTTTGTTTTTGCTTTTTTAACTCAGTACGGTATGTTTTATTTTTAAAGCACTTCTTGGACACTTACAATCCTAGAACTCTGGCAGATTAGGTTGGAGGAATTAGAGTTCAGGCCCAGCCTGGACAGCATAATGTCCTAGTGGGACCACGTCTCAAAAAACAAACAAACAAACAAACTACAAAAAACAGAGATTTTGGGTTGGGGTTTAGTGTAAGGCCCCAGAAGCATCCTCAGTACCACAGACAAGGAAAAAACGTTGTTTAATTTAGGGTTACACTGAGCAACGCTAAATACATTTTGCACCTGATTACATGTAACCTTGCTCTTTGGTAGTGGGTGGGCGCTCCAGGCTGGAGCCATACTACTTTTGTACGTGAGTATTATATTATTGTCTTCTCTCTTCTCATATAAAATAGGGGTTATGTGGCCAAACCATGCACACACATTCACATTAAAGATGCTTATATTATTTAAATTTTAGAAAATATATATGCAAAACAGCACCATGTGAAGAATGGCTTCTGGACCAAAACATTAACATTATCATATTAAAATCAAACTGAATAAATTCACATAGAATCTTGAATATAACCACAGTTTGACAGTGGTAGCTGAACTATCTTGGTTTCAATGTACAGATTTCTCTCTCTTTTTCACTTCATTTTTCTTTCTTTTTGTTTCTCTTTCTCTTGCTTCTTTTTCTCTTGCTCTTGCTCTCATTCTTTTCTTTCACATTCCCT
>PVLA01014945.1:0-27812 GCA_004027455.1 Hydrochoerus hydrochaeris
CGGCCGTGCCCTCAACTGGTACTGGAAGGTCATGTGGGCGTGTGTGAGCCCACTGCTCATCGTCAGCCTCTTCCTCTTCTACCTGGTCGACTACATCCTGTCGGGGACCCTGCAGTACCAAGCCTGGGACGCCACCCAGGTACCTGTCATCCCTGCAGGGTCGGGTGTGACTGGGCCCCAAGTCACCTCAGCTCCAGGGGTGGGGGGCCTTTCTTCCTCTGATCCCAGGAGCTGTGCTGTGGCGGACAGGTCACTGGTGAGAACCACAGACCACCAAGGCAGCTGACAGGCTCTGAGTTGTTACACATGTGCTGTGCTGTCACCTATAGGTTCAGTCTGCAGCCAGGAACTGGAGGGATCCTCAGGATCCCAGATGCCTGGACCATGAGAGAGGCTCTGACACTGGTCCTGCCTCTCAGGAACGCTAGGCACCTGTACAACCAGCACCCAACAGGGGCTCCACCCAGTCCAATGACTGCATCACTTTCCTACCTGCCATTAGGAGAGAGGGAAAAAGCAACTTGTTCCCATCCTGGCCACTAGGAAAGGCAGTTCCTGGGCTCCTCTACATGGCAGCCCTGCAGCTTTGGGAACAGCAGGGCACCCAGGAGTATATGGGGATGGAGGGGAGCCAGGAATAGGTTAAAATCCTGTTTTTGTCAAAACCCTCTTGGCAGGGTTGCAGGGCAGCAGTTTCTGCTTCCCAGCAGATGTTTGCCTGTGGGAAGCTGGGGAAGTGCTGAACTTTCAAACTGTCACCCCACCCCATCGAACACCCCATCATCTTGTCCTTTCTCAGTCTCTATGGGGCCTGTGCCATCCTGCTGGCTGTTTACTGCTGGACTCTGTCTCAAAACTAAAAATAAAACAAAGGGCTGAGATTTAGCTCATTAGTAGAATGCTCGCCCAGCATGCTAAAGGCACTGCAATTAATTAATGAGTTATAAGTTCATTTTGAATTCAGGATAAAGCAAGATTGTCCTCAGTGACTACAGGGACCTTACTCATATCTGCAATGGCTATAAGCAGTGCCTAAGGTATTATTAATAGAGAGGAGTTTAGCAAATCAGGAAAACAATCTGGTTACTTTTACAGCATTAAGCCAATAGTCATGACTGGCAGCCTTGTGTCAGGACTGAAAGGCTTTAAAATTTTTTTATAAAATTGGTATCACTAAAAGATACATATTATTATAAAACACTAATAAACTTTATGAAGCTCAGCACTTCTCCTACAGTGTCCATCTAACCTGAGATACACCAGACTTCATTTAAAAGGCCTTAATAACAAACGCTAAAATAAACCCTGTCTCTTAAGATTTCATTTCCCTAAATACAATCAAAATCCTAACAAGCACAAAAAGCCCAAGGCATTATTTTCATATACAAAAATCTTTGTTCTTTGAGCCATTTCTTTTGTAAAAAGAACATATTGAGAGCCCTTCCTGGTCCTCACTGAGGTCTGAGAAGTTTGTATTTGTAATCCCATGGAAAAGTTATTGGAATTCTAGCAAGTTAATTCCAATCTACCACTTCTAGTGCAACCCATGGTGAGAATAAAGACACTAAGGCATAACTGTAGTTGTGGGGAGCCAACGGGGTCCTAAATCCAGCTAGGATAATAAGAGTGCTGTGAGCTGGGCTAGGCAGGAGGCCTGAAATCACCTCTATAATGTGCAGAGAGAAAGATACACAGAAAGAATAACCTGCATAACACAATTCAAGGTAGTGTCTAAAGTTTTGGGGTCAGTGCTTCAGCTCTGATGTGTCATTGTTTATGCCTTGGGAAGTCATAGCCTCTTATCCAGAGGCTGATCCCAGCCAGCAGTGTGGAATGTGGCTCTCTCTCCTGCCAGGCTCACACACGCTTTTTGGGAGCTACAGGACAGGGCAACACTGAGCTGTTGCCTCGCTTCAAAGACTACACATCAGCACATCCACTGGGCCAATTTGCATTGCTTAAAGTGAGGGGAAAAGTCCTAGCAGCTCCGTAAATATCAATACATGGAAATAGACCCGCATTTAGCCAAAATGTAAATAACTGCTCTTCTTTCATGGAGAGTCATCCAGGTGGTCCTCCACAAGATCAGACCAATACTTCAAGAAAGCCTTGTTCTAAACATAATAGCCTGGCTGGGTGTGGTGGTGCACACCTGTAATTCTGGCACTCTGGTGTCTAAGGCAGGAGGATCACTGTGAGTTTGAGGCCAGCCTGGACCACAAAGTGAGTCCAAGGCCAGTATGAGCTGCCTGTGAAACCCTGTCTCAAAAAGACAAACAAACAAACAAAATTAAAAAACCCACCAACTTAGACTACATTCTGGTATTACATGTGCACATTAAAATTTGATTTTAGGAAACCCTGGAAATAATCTCTTTTCAGTTATAGCCAACTTAATATTATACACATCAGTCCCCCCTTATAACACTAATCTTTTATAAACCTGCTGCAATCGGTTCAGATCTCTGCAACTCATTTAGATCTTTAGATCTGTTCCTTTCTTATTTCCATTAGAGAACAATTCAGTCATGTTATTTTAGAATGGTATCTTATTTTATCATATGAAATATTGTCCCATCTAAAACAATATTTTTTAGAATAGAGTGTCTCTCTGAACAGAACATATCCAAATGTCTTACTCAAAAGATACATATGTTGAAAGTGCTGTTAGGATAGATGATCAACTCACAAAATGTAACTGTTAGAGGATCATAAAATAATGCCATCCCAGAAGTCAGAAACTATCAGGGACCTGGCCAGGAGTCCCAATTGCCTGTATTAAGGGTACAGTGAGAGGATAAAATAAACAGACGAGTACATAATGAGTGACTGGGAAGTCGATTTCTCTGGATGGACCAACACAGCAACACTCCAAAATGGCCACCATTTATTGGGTGTGTACAGTGACAGGCGGGTCTAGTGCAACATTCAAAACTGATGGAAGACTCGGAGGTCTGTGACTCAACCAGCAAGTACAACCTTGGGATGACTCAAGAAGGCAGAGATGATCTTATTCTAAGAAGGGCTTTGCCCTGGAGTATTTTTAGACTCATTGGTCTTAGTTTTAGTCTGAGTGGATGGGAAAGGATTGCCTATCTCTAGTCAGTTAATGGGAAATCTCAAATGGTTGGTACCGAAAATCCCAAACTCCATTTTATCCCTTAAGGAAGTATGCAAAATTAGCCATTGTGATTTGTGGTTCCCAACAAGAAGCCACACATCTGTTACCAATACATGTTAAATCAACTGTTAATTTAGGTTTGGGGTAAGGAAAGAAAAACAAAATTAAATCTCTTAGGTTTAAGAAGTCCAATTATATGTTTAAGTAACACCAAATTATAAACCTACAGAATTCAGACCATGTCTATTTGTAGATTCTCAAATATTTGTCTGCCAACTGAGATTTATATGTTCATATTCATTCTCCAGAAAACTGTGAATATCACCTCTAGGTGTAAGAACTGCACATATATTAAAAACAATATATCTGGGGAGTGGAAAACCCAGTATTTTTGTTTTTGAATCTGGACTTGGTGGGGGGGCTTTTTGAGACAGGGTCTCACTATGCAGCTCAGCCTGGCCTTGAACTCACTTTGTAGCCCAGGCTGGTCTTGAACTTGCAATGATCCTCCTGCCTCAGCCTTCCAAAGAATGCTGGAATTACAGGCATGCACCACCATGCCCAGCCCATTCCTAGACACTTATTGTCCCTTTAGAGCAGATCCTTATAAATTCATTAAAAGATTATATACTTTTGACAGTATATATTACAAAGGCTTTAAAGAAATGCAACCTACCCAACACATTTTATTTTATGAAATTAAGAGTACCTAAATTTAAACCTAGTAACTGATGTTTCAATATTTTAGCTTATTTTAAAATGACTCAATTTTTTTCTATCATGTACATTTATAAACACTTATCCCATGAATTATTTACCCAATTTATTAAGTTATTTCTAGATTAGCCTTGAGATTTGAGATATCAGACAAAGTGAAAACATCAAGTTACTGGGCCAGGGATTTAGCTCAGTGGCATAAGCGCCTGCCTGGCAAGCGCAAGATCCTGAGTTCAATCCCCAGTACTGTAAAAAAAAAAAAAAAATCAAGTTACTTCTTTCTCCAAAGGAAAAACTAAAAGTTGCTGTACTTGAGATATTCAAACAACATGTATTGTACATTGAATGCCTAAAATGAACCCTGACTGGCTAGCAATCCAGGCAAAAAATATACCCCCAGTTCTAAAAACACCTTTGTTCCATCTTACCAACACATTGAGATGAATACACTTGTCAAAATCCACCAATTTAACATTTTAGCCATCTACAGAGCAATATGGTAATGTAGTTACTACTCTATAAACAGTTCAATCCCATTTCATCACACACCAGCTGTCTCTAGGATACTTAGGTCTCTTCAGCACCACAGCTACAAAACAACGCACCAAGATTTCAGAGTTCCCTGCCAAGAACCCCAGTTGGCTCTAAAGAGAACCCAAACCTGGTTCACGACCTGGTATATCCAGCTGCCAAGAATTTACCAGAGCTCAGATTCTGGGCCTGCAACTGCCTAAACGTCATCGCTTTCCTGTTTTATCAAGAGCAGCAAAAGCAAGGTACACATGCTCCAGAGAAGGCAGGACAGTCCTCTGGTCCCAGGCTGTGTCCCCAAGGAAGCTTCTGGAAGTGTCATATCCAAATGACGCCACCAGAAGGCTCTGTCGCTTTAGGGTCCCCAAATCGTTTCCCCCAGGGGCCCCAAGCCCAGGTTAATTTAGGTGTCCCAACAGACAAGATTAGTCACTAGGAGAAAAAAAAAAAAAACGAGAAGAAAAAAGGGTCTCGGTCTGAGAAAGCTGGACTAAGGACACCAGGAAGTGCGCCTGCGCCAGGGCCCTGTGGGACGCGTGCTTCCCAGAAGGCCCCTCGGTACTCACGAGGGAGAGGCCGCCCAAGCGTCCCGCCATATTGTGCGTCCCTGGACGGCTTCTCCTCACATCAGGAAGCCCGTTTTCACGGCCGGCCTTGGCCAAGCCCTGTGTGTGAGACCGAGACCGCCCGGGTGTCCCACCTCGTGGTGGCCGAGGCCTGGCCGCGCTCAGGAAGCTGTGGCGGGAAGGCCCCTCCCTGACATTGCGTGTCCCCCCAGGGCCGGCTGGTGACCAAGGACTATCCTGCCTATGCCCTGGCTGTCATCGGACTGCTCGTGGCCTCTTCCACCATGTGCATCCCTCTGGGGGCTCTGGGGACTTACATCATGCGGTGCCTCAAGAAGGGTTCCTCGGCCCCTGTGGCCTGAGAACTGCACCTGCGAAACAGCTCCCCACCGGAAGTGAAGCGCACCTGAGCCGGAAGTCCTCCTTCCACCACTTCCGGCGTCTGCCTGGGAGTAAGAAGATTCGGGCGGAAGATCCCTCCGGAGGCACACAAATCCCGGGGTACTGCCTCTCCTCGCCCCAGCAGCCCAGATCGAGCCATGCAGCATCCCCCAGATCAGGGGTGCAGGCTGCTCCTGAGGAAGACGGCTTCCAGACTCTGCGGAGTCCTCAAACCAAGGTGATGATGATTCGGTACTTCTGGGATCAAATTTAGGCCGTTTGGGGTTTGGGCTGAGAAACAGTTAACCCCAGTTGAAGCAGTTTTTAAGTGCCTAAGGTAACAAATTGGAGCATTGTTGGTTTGAAATTCTCTTTTTTTAGTCATAGTGAATACAAAATTTCTAGGTTTCCCTCCACCCTTTCATCAGTGTTAACACGACTGACCCGGCCATGGAGTGAGACGTTTGTTGGGGATTCAACAGGAGACACCTTTCTCTAATTTAGGGTCTCTGGCTGTGCCCTGTACCACCCCTGTTTACAAAATCACCCCAGCTTACTACTCCCAACTCTCAACGAGAGGAAGGGTCTGCACAGCCACCTGTCTGTGGTGTGTCAACGCCCTGCAAAGTTTTGCCAGACCCCACCATGAGGATGAGAGTGAATCAGCTTTGTGGAGACCCAGTGTTGCACTTGGACATAGTGACCAACTCTAGAAGACCCGAGATGTCGCTTACAATCAACCTACGTTGTTTATCTGTACATAAGAAAAATTTCTAATGTATATAACTTAAACAGCATCTTATCATTGAAGACACACCATATTTATGATTAAAGCATTAGTATACCATGTGAATTTGTCTTCCTTTTTTCTTTTCACTGCAATAAGTACACCAGTGTTATCCTGAAGTGAGAGGGCCTTTTCAGCTCCCAACATGTCTTGCTTTGTTGAGATTATGGACTTCAAGAGTCTGTCTGGATATATTTCTGCAGACATCTGTGTTCATGTGTGTGTGTGTGTGTGTGTGTGAGAGAGAGAGAGAGAGAGAGAGAGAGCACGTGTATGTGCATGCATTTGTCCATGTGCACAGGCATGTGCACACAGTACTGGGGATGGAACCCAGAATTTTCACACCTAGCCACATCCCCAGCTCATATTTTGAAATTTTGAGACAAGTTCTTGCTAAGTGACTAAGTTGCCTAGGCTGGGCTTAAATTCACAGTCTTCCTGCCTCAGCCTCCCAGAGTGCTGGGATTTACTGCTACAATGTACAGCTTCTACAAACACCCACTCTAGCTATCAGCTGGAGATGTCTTCTTCCTGTACTTGCTTTTCATGCTGTAAGCTTCCCTACAACAAAAACAGGCATTAGGAGAGCTTTTGGCTATCTTAGCTGCCATCTTGTTTGTTGCTGTTGTTTTTCTGATAGTGGAACTGAACAGATTAAAAGATCTTGAAAGTGAAACACACCATATTTATAATTATAGCATTAGTCTACCATATGAATTTGTCTTCCTTTTTTTCTTTTTTACTGCAATAAACACATCAGTGCTACATTAAAGAAGAAAAGTGAGTGGCATGTTTAGAAACATATCAACAATGCTCTGAAACTTTTGAAAGCATTTCCAGCATTTCCTTTATGCAGAACGGTCACTTCCATGGCTAATGTGTGCTCCTGGACATGAGACGGGTGAACTAACACGTTCAGGAATACAGCACTACTCCATTCAGCATGGAACATGCAGTGCTAAGGGCTGATCAGCTCTGGTACCTGCAGGGACTCAACAGGGAACAGAGAAAGACAAAGAGACAGATTGTAGAGTACAAAGGGAACTGGGAGGAGTTCACCCCTAGTGGACTGGCTTGGCTACCTCTGTGGCTGGCTTGTTTTTACTGGCTAGCGAAAAGCATAGGGGGAGGGATAGCACACATTTCATGGAACAGTAACTGTAGAAAATAGGTGGATAAGGCTTAAGTTAATGAGGAACCAGATTTTCTCTAAACCCAAATGCCTGTATTTTAACAGCTGTGCTCAGCAGATGCTGTCTTGCACGGGAGTGCTGGGTTATCAGCATTGCACTCATAGCTGGGACACATTCCTTCTGTGTGTCTCCCTGTTCCTGAAGCAAGATCACCTTGACCTCAGAACTTCGAGGGTCTTAAACCATGTAGTCCAGGCCCCTCATAATCTGTCACATAGCCTGGTCTCCAGCCATGCAGGCAAACCCAGAGTAAAGCAATCAGTATCGGACACTAGGGCTGCACGGATTGTACGGAAGCACACGACTCAGCAGCACTGCGCACTGCAATTCTGGGTGCTGACCTTGGTGACTGTGTGCTGACGGGGAACTGGCCATGTCCAATAGCACAACTCCCCCAGAAAAGGTCAAAATCCAAAATAAAGTTTCCACCACACCCATGCTGCTCTTACCCCCATCAGTACCAGTGTCCCAGGCAAAGTGCAGTTCATGGAGGCTCCAGACTGAAACATCTGCAGTTTGACTTGTGTTCTGCAGTGGTTTCCTTGAACTTCACGAAGAGTGAGGGATTTCCCAAACATCCACTTGAGCCCACAGGAAGACCCGACAGGAAAGTTTACCGATGTTTGCTTTGCTTTTGCTGGTTGCTGCTCAGTATAACCGTTATCTAAAGATGTCTACAGATTCCATGTAATCCCAGTGACACAGAGCTAGAAAAACCAGTCCTGAGATTCAGATGGAAACAACACACCCAGAACAGCAAAGCAGTCCTGAGCAGGCAGAAGCAGGCTGGAGGCATCATGGTGTCTGACTTCAGATGTGCTGCAAAACCACAGTAATGAAGCAGCACAGTGTTGGCGCAAAAGCAGACATGCAGACCAAGGGAGCAGGACAGAAGATGGGGCTACAGCCATCGGGTTGTAGACAAAGCCAAAAATACTGCAGAAAAGACAGGCTCCCTAGTGAAGGGTGCTGGGAAAGCTGGTGATCTGTTTGTAGAAGATGAAAACTAGATCCATATCTCTCACCTGTGCAATAAATCAGCTCAAAATCAGTCAAAGACATAAGATCTGAAACTTTAAACCTGCTAGAAGGAACAGGTGAAGCCATAGCACGGGCAGAGACTTCCTGAATTTGACTCCAACTCACAGGAAATAATAACAAGAATTAACTGGGACTAGATCCATTTAAGTTTCTGCACAGCAAGGGAAATACCTACCAGAGTGAAGAGACAGCCTACAGAACCTGCAAAGTCTTTGCCAGCTACACTTCTGACAGACTTAATATCTATATGTAAAGAACACTAAGCGGCCAGGCGTGGCAATGCATGCCTGTGACCCCAGCACTTGGGAGATTGAGGCAGGAGGGTCGCTGTGAGTCAGAGGCCAGCCTGGGCCACACAATGAGATCCCAACTCAAAAAAAGAAAAAAAAAAGAGCAAGAGAGAACATTAAAAACTTAACACATGCCTGAAATGCCAGCACTCTGGGAGGATGAGGCAGGAGGATCACAGATTTGAGCCCAGCTAGGTGACTTAGCAACTCAGTGAAACACTATCTCAATTTTTTAAAAGGGGTGATGAGAAGGTTGCTTCACTCTTTGGGTTCAATTACCGATATCAAAAAAGAAAAAAAGTCCAACATCTTTAGCCATTAAGGAAATGTGCGTCAAAACTACACTGAGATCCCACCTCAGCCAAGTCAGAATGGCCTCGACTAGCCCACGAAACCAAGTGCTGACGGGAGTGTGGGAGGAAACGAACCCCTCTCCCTTGCTGGTGGGAGTGTAAATTAGTGCAGCCAGTAGGGAAACCAGAATGCAGCTTCTTCAAAGCACAAAAAATAGAGCTCTCCTATGACACAGCTATGCCACTCCTTGATAAATACCCACAGGAATTTAAGGGGCTGTACTCCAGGGCCACCTGCAGAGCCATGTTTACTGCGCCACCATTCATGATAGCTGTGGTATGGAACCAGCCTAAATGTCCCATTTGTTCATCAGACAGATGGATGAAGAACACGTGACACATATACACCATGGAGTGTCACACAGCCACAGAGAAGAAGAGAATTGTATCATTTACAGGAAAATGGCTGGAACTGGATCATCACTTTGGTCAAAAATAACCCCGACTCTGAATGATGAGCATTACATGTTCTCCCTGACTCGGAGACTCTAACAAAGAAGCAGGAAGGTAGAAGAGGAGCTCTCATTAGATAAGAGGATCGGTAGTGAGGGGTGAGGAGGGGAGTGTAAGGGTCAGGGGAATCAGGGAGTGGGTACAAAGCATACACGGTGTGCACGGTGGGAGAGTGCGTTGGTGTCGCCAGAGCACACCGGCTGGTTCCCGTAGGGTTGCACCTCCTCGCCCCCTGACCCCTTTGGTCACTGTAGCCACTGTGCCCTGAGGCTCCCAACTTCGAGGGCAACACTGCTGCCCGTGTTTCCATGGCTTCCTGGGAGACTCCCAGAGCCGCCTCTACCTCCACAAGTGGGTTTCACCACAGGGCTTGGTAGAGCTGCAAAGCTGGTACCAGATTGCCGAGTGGAATGTGAAATTGATGGCCTCTCAGGTGGCAGCGTGAGGCACATCGTGCTTGGAGCAAGAATTTCAGTGCTTACAACAGTGATGAGTCTACAGAAAAATTTCCTTTCCCCAGCATGGATGGTAAGAATCAGGATCTGGCATCCTGTTGGCATGTGGGACCTAGCAGAAAGGAAGGAAAAGGGCAAGCATGTGATACTCACGTGGCTTCCGTCCTATAAGACACTTGAGGGAACTCTGATTAGATTTTCAGAGAAGCTACCTCTCCCTGGGTTCAATCCCCAGTGAAATAATAAATCAATACGTACACACATGCATGCATGCATAAATAGGACAGCATCACACTTTGACAGATGTCTTGTATTACATGAAGGAAGCAGTTCCATCATTGGGCTTAAATTACCAGAGTTTTTGATTTTGAAACACATAAAACTGCAGAACATTTACCTGCCTAATTCATAGTCTTGGCCTCCAGCAAATATCACCCCTCTGGGAAAAGATACCCATGCTAATTGTAGGGGAAACCTCTTTCCCAAAAAAGCACAGCAAGTATCAAGAAATAAAGATCTCACACACCTTGCTGTTGGGAATCACTCAGAGGACTCTCCTTAAAAGAAGAGCAACTATCTCTTTTGGTTGATACACTGTGTCAACTTGAGAAGTTTAGAAGTTTAAATGAGAGATTCAACAGGGAGCCAGGACCCTTACTTTGTAAATATCCTCATCCTGTGTAAGAAGAGGGCACTGAGGTGGTGTGTTACACCCACCCTGGAGGCGGAGGCGCTGTATACAATATAAGGGAGGAAAAGAGGCTTGTTTCCCCCTTTTGCTCTGGCTGCTGCCTTGAAGTGCTGCCCCTGTGCCATTGCCACCCTGCCTTGGAGCCAGCTGGTTATAGTCTGAAACCTCCACAAACAGTGAGCTAAATAAGCCTTTCCTTCCTTCATCTTGGGGGGTCAGGTGTTTTGTCCCAGCAATGATAGAAAAGTAACCAAGACAATTTTCATTTTGGATAAACTTGGACCTATCTCCCTGTATTGATGTGTACAGACCTGGCCAGGCTATTTCTTTGTCCCTTCAAGTGGCTTTAAGCAATGTAAACTGGGCTGGCTGAGGAGCTGATGTGTCATCTCTGAAGCAAGGTGACAGTCACTGTTTCCCTGTCCAGTGACTCCCAGAAAAACATGGCTGAGCTGGGCAGGATGAAGAATAATGCTCCCTGCTGTCGGCTGGGACCGAGCCTCAAGAAAGAGGCTGTGACTGTCCATGATTGTCCATCACAGCTGAAGCACTAACCCCAAAATATTAGCTGCTACCTCAGCTGTGTTATGCAGCTTTCTCTCCCTGCACTGCTTGCCCTCTGCGTATCGCAGAGGTGATCTCAGGCCTCCTACCCAGCCCAGCTCTTGGTAATCACATATTTCCTGCCATTCTCACTGTCACTCATCCCCAAGCCACTTGCCTCATGGAGAATTAATAAAACCTGGATTGTGCTCTGGGTGTGGCCTTCGTTCTGGTGCACACCACCTCGGCTGGACTCAGGACCCCTCGGCTCCCCGTAACTACCCATATGTCTCAGTGTCTTTCTTCTCGCCTCGGGTTCCACTGGAAGTGGCAGATTGGAATTAACTCACTGGAATTCCAATCACTTCTCCATGGGATTACAAATATGAACTTCCCAGACCTAGATGAGGACGGGAAAGTGATCAGTATAACGTGCTTCCCTAGTTTCGATGTTTTCCTTCTTCCCCTGAGTGACTTTCTATACCTCATTTGTGTAAATAAAAGCCTAAGGCAGAGGTGTCCAGGCAGATCCCCAGTGACTGGATGGATCAAATATCCCTCTCTCTCTCTCTCTCTCTCTCTCTCTCTCACACACACACACACACACACACACACACAGTCCTCTGCTTGACCTGGGGGTGTCGAGCTAGATCCCTCATCATTCACACACCGCGTCAGATCCGCGGCTATAGTGAGATCCCTGAGGTCTCAGCTGAAGAGAAATGGTTGATTTGGGTTTACATTTCGGAGGTGCCTGCCGTGATGAAGGCTCCGTATCCATGGGCCTGGGGGAAGGCAGTGCCTCACAGCAGGAGCACATAAGTGCAGTACAACCACTCAACTCAGCAGCCAGAAAGCAGAGGACAGGAAGAAACCAGGGCCCCGCTGTCCCCTTTCCTGGCCACACCTAGTGACATAGGGGCCTCTCACTTCACCTCACATCCTAGAAGTCCCTTCACTTCCCAGTGCCCCTGCTCTCAGGACCCAGCCTTCAGTACAGGGACCTTTGCAGGATACTTGTCCAACCGTGGCATCCAACCCTGGCCCCCAGTGGCTCCTATCCATCTCATTATGCAAAATTCATGGAGCTCACAGCCAAGAGCTACCAGAGTCTTAACTGTCCCAGCCCTGCCCTAAACTCAAAGTTCAAAGTCTTCTCTGAGACACCAGGAAACTCAGCTGTGAATGCCTACAGAAATCAGAAACAAGTTACATACTTCCAAGACGCTAGTGGAACAGGCTCAAGTTAAACATTTCTGTTCCAAAGGGAAGAAAAAGGCTTGGGAGTGTCTGGTCCAAAATGAAAGTGAGCCTTGGCAGGGCAAATGCAAAGCCCTAAGCGTGTGTGGCATCTGTGACTTACTGGGACTGAGGCAGCTCCACAGGGCTTGGGCAGTCCTGCTGCTGGCAGTGGTGACCCAGGGCTGGCTCATACGGGCTGTGTCCACATTTCCATTACTGTGACAAAGTACCCAGAGAATCATCTTAGAGGAGGACAGGCCCAAGTGGCTCACAGTTTCAGGGACTTCAGTCCATGGTAATCTGCCCAGCACTTTTGGACCTTGGTTAGGCAGTCTCGTGTGGAGCCAAACTGGTCACTTCAGGTGGCTGGGAAGAGGAAGAGCTGGGGTCCCAGGGTCCCCTCCAGTGTGCTCCCAATTATACCCCCCCTCCTAAAGGCTCTGCTCATTCCCAGGAGCTCCAGACCCAGACTGCAGCTCTGGCCCCCCTTGCTCCCTCAGCATCCCAGACTAGTAACCAGAATGGCACTGCCAGGCCTGCAGGCTTCCCTGGGACACCTTGGGGGAAGCCAGCAGAATTCCAGAAGTCCAGCATCCACCAAGAGCCTCACCTGCTCTCACAGAGGAAGCAGTGCCTCGTTCTTAACTTCAGACTCCCTCAGGAGATCACAGGACAGGCTCAGCCTCCCTCAACCTGCAGGGCTGGAGGGGATCGACCTGCTCAGCGTGCAGAAGCTGCAGTTAGAAGTCCTCATCCACACTCCCGATGGCCGGGAGCCCTGTGGCACACACACCAATGACATGCAGACGGTGACAGCTGACAGCGAGCGGAGAGCAGCTCGTGTCCTCACCTCAGGCTGTGCAGACAGCTCTCTCAGCAGGTGACCATTCCACAGGAACCGTTGATCTGCCTGAGAGGAGAGCGAAACAGAGTCAGAGATCTCCCGCAAAGCCTTGTGCCTATTTGCTAGAGATAGAAAACCTCATTCTAAAACTATCCAAGGGAAAAGTCAGTTAATTCACAGGAAAGTGATTGACTCAAGAGTCCCGATCACCTGAGGGAGTACGTCTCAACATGAGAAAATGGATAGGAAGGAACTCTGCACCACACAGCTGTATTTTTTTGTACTTACTCATAATTATATTTACTGCATGTTAGTTTTAGTAAGAGACAGTCAATAGGAACTCATAGTAAATTGAGGTAATATAGCAATATCCTGTGATAAAAATTATGGGGCTCAGTCCCTGATAAGAGAAATCTGAGGCATTCGGCACCAATGTGTCATCGTACAGGAAAAGCTTTGAGGGAGGTCAAGGTGACGGTGCACACCACAAATTCCAGGGTCTGTAAGCTGAGGCAGAATCATCTCTAATCTGAGGAAGTCTGGGGCTACATGGTGAGATCTGGTCTCAAAACAAACATGCTTAAGTGAGTCCTGTATCTAGAAGGGAAAGGACAACCACTTCCACCATGAAAACACATGAAAGTATAAAACTCACTGCCAGAAACACAAATAAGAAATAAAATGGAATCAAACCAAATCACTGTGGAAAACCACCAAACTGCATAGAAACAAGCCCGTGGACCAATGGAACACAAAAGACACCCAAGGAATAATGCAACTGTATATTCACAGCCAACCTGTGTGCCCCCAGCACCCTTCCCCTCCCTGGTGCTGGGTAGAAGCCAGGGCCTTCACACTGAGCTCTATCCCCAGGCCTCCTTTGCTTTGGAGACAGAGTCTTGCTGAGTTTCTGCACTGCCCAGGCTGAGCTCAAACTTGCCATCCTCCTGCCTCAGCCTTCTAGACGACCAGGATTACTAGCATGTGCCACCTTCCTAGGTTACAGACAACTTATTTTCAGCAAAGTCACCTGTGCTTGCTTCATTTGCTTCCTGGCTGCTCTTCCTGCCAGGATGCTCTGCCCTGCCACAGCCCCAAAAGCAAGAGTGAGTGACTACGGACTGAATCATAACTCAGAATAAACTTCTCCTGCTTTGCAGTTCATTGGCTCGGGGGTCACAGCAAAGGGGAGCTGATGAACCCAGCTGAGTAGAACTGGCCTGTGGTCCAGCAATTACACCACAAGATGGGGATCCCCAAAGTGCAAGGGCATGGGGGAACTGGGCGGGGGGACAGTAATCGTATGTTTCAAAGCAGCTAGCAGAGAGCTTTGATTCCCAACACAAAGAAATAATTAAAGCTCAAGGTGATGGGTGAAGTGGTTGTACATTGTTTACCTTTACGGAAGTATCACCCTACACCCCACAAACACATGCAAGTATTGCCAATTAAAACCTAAAATACATATATTTTTAAAAAAACCTTAAAATATTTTTTTAAAAATGAAACTAGATATAAAAACATAGAGAACATTTTAAAAACTTCCTCAAGGTCTTACAGACAAAGCCAGGGAGTTTGGACTTTATCTCGGGGTGCCTGGAGCCGCTGAGTGTGGTTAATTAACACTGCCATGGTCTGGGCGAGCACCTGCTGAGCGCCATGTGACCCTCGTGGCTGGTGGGGTGAGAATCTGGAGCCCTGATCAGGTTTCAGGGCCGCACCCCACAGCTCTGTCCAGGGTGCACCCTCCTCTGCCTCCCTCAGAAATCAGATGACACCGCACGCTGGCGGCCTCTGGTCCCACGGGGCACGATGCCCTCCTCACCTGGGCACAGTGACAGCCACATGCACAGACAGGGTGGCTCTTGCAAGGCCACTCACTGGGGCTCAGACACTGCTGAGAGCTGGAGAGCTGTGCTGTCTCCCTGCCCTGAGGCCCTGGGAGGGCTAGGGCGGCTCCTAGAGCCCCTGGGAGCCAAGTGGGAAAGCGTCAGGAGTGTCCTGAGCAGGTGGTGACACTCAGCCACTGTTCAGAATTAGGTGACATAAACTCTGCTCCTAAGCCACAGGTAATAAATACTCAGACCAAACATTTCCTAATCACTGACCACACTGCACGCACTCTCAATCCTACCAGGGTCTTTGCTACATGGGGAAAATCCAGCCTAACGGCTGCTACAACTGCATGTCACAACGCAGGTCCACGTGCAGGGCCATCACGGGGGCTGCTGGGAGTTCCCCACAGGGCAGCGTTCACACCTCAGACACTGGCAGCGCAAGAATCTGAATGGTTTCTGCAGCGAGCAGGTAGCTGAGTGCAGGTCAAACACTGTGCTCTTGTCTTTGTGCCATTTCCCAGGAGCTCCCAGGGCAGCCCGGGACGGGCAGAGGTCCCACAGCCTGGGGGGCACGAGGCTGGGGAACAATGCAAGCAGCAGGGCAAAGGTGGCCAGCCAGGAGGGAGTGAGGCAGAACCAGCCAAGCATGAGGTCCAGGCCAAGAGGGTACGGGGGACACGGCAGGGACAACAGCAGAGACGCGTGGAGAGAGCAGATTCTGAGGCTCACAGAAAGGTGGGGAGAGACACAGGGGTCTGGGGTGTGGAAGAGAGAGCTGGAGACCCCATCCTCCAGTGGGCGGAGCTGCAGGCGATGGAGCTCCCTTTGGCACATCTGGCCTCCCTGGCTAAGGGTGAGGAGGGGCAACTCTGGGGGAGCCCAGGCTGCTCTCCTCAGTGCCCTGAGAGGAGGGGAGGAGCAGAGGACGTGGAGCGAGGGTCCCAGGAGAAGGTGAGGGAGCAGTGGGGGAACCCGCTGCAGTTCGTGTTCGCCTGCATCTCCTACGCCGTGGGCCTGGGCAACGTGTGGCGCTTCCCCTACCTGTGCCAGATGTACGGCGGCGGTGAGTACCCTGGGCAGCCGGGCCTGGCCACGCTGGCACCAGCCAACCCTGGGGGCATCGGACCTGAGACTTAGCCTGGGAGGGACTTTGGCAAACCACAGATCACAGCTCCTGGGAGCTGGCCACAGCCCTGCGGCAGAGTGGATTCTGCATTTTCCTCCATAGAGGGTACTTTTGATGCAGGACCTAGGACATCAAAGGAGGTCAAAGAGGTGGTTTCCTGCTTTTTCTACGCTTCATGGTTTGGGTTGGATGTCAGGCTCTATGATCCATTTCCAGGTATTTTTTATTAAAATGTAATTATGGATCAGGTTTCATTTTTCCATACCTGTACTGTTCTAATATCATCATTAATGAAATGATCAGAGAGCACACACCCAGCACTGGTGCTCGCTGAAGGTGGGGAGAAGGGCGCTGGTCACCAAGGAGCAGGACTAAAGGACCCACACTCCCCCTGGGCCCCAGGCCTGTGTGTCTATCTGGTCTGGGCAGTGGGCTGGTGGGCAGGCACTGCCACTGAGCCAAGCTGGCCTCAGCCTCACTGAGCACAGTGCCCAGTGACCCTGGTGAAAAGGAGATCTTCCTGTAACCTCTGAGGCTGGGGTGCTGCTCCATGTGGGCTGTGGGAATGCAGCCACCAAGGTCAGGGGCTTCAAGGGAGGGAGCCGTGGATGGTCTCAGTCTTCTTTGCTACCCAGAAGAGCTGGTGAGGCGCCAACACCAGTGGGTACAGACCAGGAAGGGGTGAGGCCAGGGGAGCCCCCAGCAGGGTCCCAGAGGGAGAAGGTGGGATGCAAAGGCACCCATCTGGGCACAGGAGGAGCCAGGCAGACCCGGGCTGGGGGTGTGGACCTTGCTCTCTCTGCCCACCATCCTCATCACTCCCTGGGCTGTGTCCCAGACTTTCTACCTCTGGGATCCATCACCCCAGGGATAACCAAGCAAGTGGGCCAGGCTGTGTCCACAGCTTTGAGGTGGGAGGCAGGAAATGGGCCTAGACTGGACACCCACCATTGTGAAATGAACAATGACCTGCTCTCAGGGTGACTCTCTGCAGCTGCTCAGGGTGATGCACAGGTTCCTGGGTGGTCCACAGCATGCCCATGAGCCACACTGGCACAGCCCAGGGTACATGCACAGTGGAGGCAGTGTGTGTAACTGGGCCATGCTTGTGTAAGGACAGGAGCTTCCTTGTTTACCCTCACACCTGAGGAGTCTGCTGATGCTGGACCCACCTAATCCCTGTAGCTATAGCCTCAGTTTTCTTTTCCCCAGAGGCCCTGCCCTCACTGCACCTTCCCCAGCTCCCTGCCTTGGCCACGGTCAGTACTTAGTAAAAGGTGTATCAGACACTGCCTCACCTGGGCATCATGCAGACCTCAAGGGAGGATAAAGAGGGGGAGTTCCAAATACGCAGGGACTCAGCGGTCCTGGCCCTGAGCAGCCCTTGGTTGCTGACACAGGAGATGCAATGGGGGCTCTGGCAGAGGACTGGGCCAGCAGAGGCCTTTGGGAGGACACTCCAGGAAAGCGAGGCAGTGGCTGTTTGCCTCTTGGGCTGGGAGTATTGAAAATTTTTTATAGTTGACAAGTTGGTGTGCTATCCATGGATGAGTGGATGAGTGGATGCATGGATGGATGAATAGATGGATGGACAGATGGATGGGTGGGTTGCTGGATGATGGATGTATGGATTGTGGATGGGTGCATGAATTCATGGATGATGGTTGGTTTAGCAGATGGGTGGATGATTGGATGGATGGATGGATGGATGGATGGATGAATGGATGGATGGTCATTAGACAGAGAGAAATGATAGAGGAATGGATGTGTGGATAGATGGGAGACTTGCAGACAGAAGAATGGAGACACGGGAAAATGGATGAGTAGGAGGCAGAAGGCAGAGCAAACAAGGAGAAAGGCAGGCTGGTGCAAGGGCGTTTGCAGAGGGGAGTGGGTGACCCAGTATGGCCCGTCTAACACTGCTGGCCTGACCTCAGCTCTGGATGCCCACAGGTAGCTTCCTGGTCCCCTATCTCATCATGCTCATTGTGGAAGGAATGCCGCTCTTGTACCTGGAGCTGTCGGTGGGGCAGCGCATGAGGCAGGGCAGCATTGGCGCCTGGAGGACCATCAGCCCCTACCTCGGAGGCATTGGTATGTGGGCCTCCCCCAGCCCCTCACACACAGAGACATACTGTCCCCTGGGTGGCACAGGGGTGAGGGTGGGGCCCTAACAACAAACACAGGACCTCAGAGTGAGCAGTGACTGAGTCAACTGATGGCCCAGGAGGAGCCACCAGTAAACCTGGCTAAGAAGGGCTGGGATCCCAACCCACAGGGTGGCCCCTGGGTCCTGATATACCTGGCTTCTCTTCTCTGGGCCTCAGCATGGGAATTTGTGGAAGGCAAATCACTGCTCGGGGTAGGAGCTCCACTCAGCACTGGCCATCAGTCTGCTGGGAGAGCATGCCACTCATGGCACCCTGCTAGTGACCAGGCCTCCTCCCTGTCACTGCACACCAACCGCGTGCATTGGGTTGACCAGTAAGAGCTTAGTCTTCATCACTGCAGGGAGAGGGAGCAGGGCACACGCAGTAGCACTGGGTGCCATTTACACTGTGACCACCCTCAGTTGCCCCAGCCTCACTTGGACCCCAGCCCCTCACTCATTTCAGAGTCTTGTGCCACATGAGCCAAAGAGCGAGCACCTGTCCCACTGGACACACAGGTGGCATGTGGCAGTGGCAGTGACAATGTGCTTCTCTCAGAGGTCTGAGTCCCAGCTCTGCCGCTCACTGGCTGGGTGGTCTCATGCCAGCTCTGTGGCTCAGTACTCACCTCCGTGACATGGGGACAGTACCATGGTGAGGACCACAGGCGTGTAAAGTAGCACAAGAGCTAGCAGAGGGACCTGCACAGATGTCCTCAGCCCTGTGGTCTCACAGAGAGGACAGAGGTCGGAGGAAAGACACAGCTCTCATATCAGGCAAGGTGTGGTCATGTTCAGTGCTCACACATGTGTAGGCCTGTCCTGGGCATGTGTGAGTGGTGTGCCCACCCACTCATGGTCCACATCACTGCCCTCTGCTTCCCTTCAGGCGTGGCAAGCGTGGTGGTGTCCTTCTTCCTGGGCATGTACTACAATGTGGTCAACACCTGGGGCTTCTGGTACCTCTTCCACTCCTTCCAGGTGAGCCCCCTGCCCGCAAGAGCCCATGTATGTTGAGGCACAGAGGCAGGGCCCCCACCTGGAGGTGAGGAAGAGGTTGAGTTTAACAGCACCAGGGAAAGCCGTGGAGTGGGCAACAGCCTCGCGGACATCAGCCATCTTATCTACCACGGAACTCCTGAACCAGGGAGCCATGGATCCCGCACATCCCAAGGCTACTGTGGAGGCACAACTCATGCAAACTGGGGGCAAGACTGCCAGCAGCCCAATAGAGAAAAGAGCCCTTGCATCCAACTAGCAAGGCTGGTTCTGCAACCAGGGACTCACCAGCACGGTCCTAGCCCTGCCCACGCACTTGGTCTTGGGCTCCTGCTGTTCTGTACAGATTGGCCCAGCTCATTGGATCACTAACACCAAAGGCGCCTTGGCTCTGCCACCCGTGGAATATGGGGCTGGACGTGAGTTGTTCATGCTTGCTTCAGTTAGAACATTTTTGCCCAAGAACCTAAGCTCACAGAAACCAGAAACACACAAAACAGATCGACATGGGCAGTGCAGGGTTGGAACAACATCTCGCCTCTAGCCCTGGTGAGAGTTGTTTTTCCTTCACTCACCCCACTTAGTACCTCTGTTAAAGATTTTGGCCATCAGTCAGGTTCACTAGGCATCATCATAGTCACTTTCTCATTACTGAGACATAAAACCTGACACCCACAGCTCAAAGGACAGCTTTCTCTTGGCTAGTTTCAGAAGCATCAGTCACGGCTGGCAGGCTTGATCTCAGACACAGCACAGCAGAAGGGCTTTGTGGAGAAAAGATTCTCACTGTTGCACTGGCCAGGAAGAAGAGAGAGAAGAGAGTGCCAGGGAGGGCGCCAGACCCCCAGTGACTCCCCTCTACCCAGGGCCCCATCCTCATAGCACTCTCAACTCCTGAACTCATTAGCTGATGAATCCCTGATGAATACAAGACCCGTGGGAGCTCATCAACTCCCCAAAGCCCCACGCCTGAGGGCATGAGAGCTTGGGGACCACTCCAGATCTAAACCATAACAGACATATCACACATCACATAGGTGCCTTTGTCGATGAGTGAGAGAGGACCCAGTTCAAACTTGCTGCAGGAGGAGAGGATCCTCCCGTCTCCACCCTGTAACACCCAGGTGTCAGACTTCTTCCTGCTGAGCTGACTTAAGTTGACAGTCAATCACTGGTGCTCACTCCTCTCTGCTTCAAGAGATGGTGGCTGCAGGGTGTTCATCGCCCTCTGGCTTTCAGACTCAGTGTCTGCAGGTGGGATGCTGGCTTGGGCAGCCAGAGGAGGCTACCTACAGGGAAGACATCCTGTGAGATCTGTTAGGGGTGCATAGCTGGCTTTCTCTGGTTGGACCAAGTGCTAACTGTCCCCTCTGATGCCATGGAGGTTGATGTTGGAGATCCTGGGCTGGCTGCTGCAGAGCTATGGGTCACAGTGCTGCTCCACCATTGTCCATTCCAGTCTTTACCCCCACAAGAGAGTTCAGGTGTTCCCAAGAGCTCCTGTAGGATGCAGACAAAAGCAGAGTGAACTCTGCAAAACAACAATGAAACACCTGTTACAGCTCATGTCTAGATGTCCCCCCAAAGCCTCATGTCATCATAAGTGGGACTTTTTCAGGGCTGGCTGGAGCTAGAGTGTGTAACTGACTCCTGGCACAATGCTGGAATTAAGTCCACTGATTGGTTTAGCAACACCCTAATCTTGGTAGTCTGGATAAGATAAAAGGGGCAGGAAGATGCTATTAAGGTCCTTGTTGCTTTGTGGCCTTCTGCCCACCATGAACTGTTTTTTCCTCTGTGAAGCCACCCTGCCTCTTAGCCAGCCAACTACAGACTGAAACCTCTATACTATACACTGTGAGCTAAATAAACCTTTCCTCCTTTCACTTTGTGTGTTAGGTATTTTGTCTCAGCAACAACAAAAGAGTAACTAAGATGACACCAGAGGCAGTGAACTCCCATAGACCAAAGTGTTATTCTGCTAGTAGTTTGGAAGGTTCACTGTGTGAAGCAGATGGGCCCATTGGTTTGGCTTCTATTGAGGGGCACAGAGGACACTAGGTTGCCACATGAGCATGTGTAGCCACAAATGTGCACCCCTGAAGCCCCTCTGAGCCCCTATAGGCATCTCCCCATGCCACAGGAGCTCTGGTCACTGACATGGGCATCAGCATCCTTCCCCTGCCCTCATCCCCCCACCCCAGCCTCACTCTTACCCCTCTGCACAACCCCGCAGGACCCCCTGCCATGGTCCGTCTGCCCCTTGAATGGAAACCGCACAGGCTACAATAAGGAGTGTGAGAAGGCCTCGTCCACGCAGTACTTCTGGTACCGGAAGACCCTCAACATCTCACCATCCATCCAGGAGAGCGGGGCTGTGCAGTGGGAGCCAGCACTGTGCCTGGTCCTGGCCTGGACGATGGTGTACCTGTGCATCCTGCGGGGCCCCGAGACCACGGGCAAGGTGGGCAGGAGGGGAGGGCAGTGGGAGCAGCACTGCTGTCCCCCGTGGGCAGCACCAGGGAGCGCTCCACGGCACAGGCTGGGGACACAGAGGGCGCTGGAGCAGATCAAATACCGCTGTGAGATGAAGGTGGCCCGAACTGACTGCAGTTGTAGCCCCAGCCTTGAAACTGCACTGCGTTGCACTAGTGCGCATTGACCTTGCCTGGGGATGCGGGTTCCTCACGCTGGTGGTTTAGTCAGTTTCGCTTCTTCCCCACCCCTTCCCTTTCTCCTCCTGCTCCTGCTCACCCCCTCTCTGTCTCCAGAAATCTGTCTTCCAGTTTCTGCCCTGTCCTGCCTTTCTGTTTATGTCTGTCTGCTCCTATGGATTTTTTAGGCTTCTTAGGTGAGAGAAGTCCTGCAACATTTAACTTTCCGAGGCGGCCTAGTTTTGTTCACTTTCGGGTCCTCATTCTAGAAGCTCCCTGGAGAATGACACGAGCCCCATTCCCTCCGGCTGAGTACGCCATCTTCACCCATTCTTGTGTGGATGGACATCCAGGCTGTCCCCGCAGCTCAGCCACTGTGCACAGCACTCCCGTGGCTGTGGGGTACCTATGTCACCACGGGACGGGCCCTTCATTTGTCTGGGAGCAGACGCAAGAGCCTGTTGCTGGGGCCACTGTGTTTAACCTTTTGAGGAATCTCCATGCTGACTTCACAGTGGCCATCTGGATTCCACCCCCACCCTTGCCATGCAGAAGGTAGCGTCCTCTGATCCTGGCCAGTGCTCACGGTGGTGTCCCTGAGGATGGCCGTTCTGGCTGCCACAAGGTTACTATCGAGGTGCTTTTAATTTGCCATTCTCCATCATGCCTAGAGGTGCTGAACATTTCTCATATACCTTTTGACCATTTGAATTTCTTTGCCTAAGAAATATCTCTCCCTTTCACTTGCTAGCTTTCTCTCTTGGATTGTTTTATGGGGCTGGATTTTCAACTCCCTTACATGTTTAAGTTCTCCATCCTGTACCCAAAGAGTAGCTGCAAAGATGAGTTTGCATTTGGTAACTTGTCTCCTGTAGGGCGTCTCCTTCCCTTTGCTTGTATTTGTGGATTGTGGCTATCACTTCCTATGCGGGGGGACTCCCGCTCAGGAAGTCCTCGCTTGTGTCTGCGGCTTCAAGTGTTTCCCTGGCATAGATTCCCAGAAGTTTCAGTGTTTCTGGTTTGTGTTTTGTTTTGTTTTTTGAGACAGAGTCTTGTTATGCAGTTCAGGCTGGCCTTAAACTCACTGGGTAGCCCAGGCTGGCCTCGAACTTGTGACGATCCTCTGCCTCAGCCTCCTGTGTGCTGGGATAACAGATGTACACCACCACGCCTGCCGTTTCTGGTTTTATATTTATGTCTCTGACCTGGGCTGGGGATTTAGCTCAGTGGCATAAGCGCCTACCTTACAAGCATGTGGTCGTGAGTTTGATCCCCAGTACAAAAAACTCTCTGACCTGATTTTAGTCCAGGATGAGAAATGGGATCTCATTTTCTGCACATGGCTCTTGGATTTTTCTAGCACCATTTCTTAGGCTGTCTTTTCTCTGGGAGATATTTTTGGGCCTTTTGTGGAAAATCAGATTACCATAGGTGCCCGGGTTTGTTTTTGCTTCTTCTGTTCTGTTCTGTGGGTCCATGGGTCTATATTTGTGTCTGCATCATCCCATTTTTGTTACTGTGGCTTTGTAGTATTGCTTGAAGTCAAATATACTGATGCCTCCAGAATTATTCTGTTTTCTCAGTATTTCTTTGGGTGTTCTGAGTCTTTTCAGAAACTGAATTAAAGCCCAGGCTGTTTTTTTTTTTGTTTGTTTGTTTAGTTCTGTGAAGAATGTTTATGGTGTTTTAATATGCATAGTGTTTTGCTCTTGTGTAGTATGTTAACAATAATTGTACCAACCCAAGAAAAAAAGTTGTTTTTCCATTTTCCAGTGCCCTCTTTCTTTCTTCAGAGCTATTTAACTTTTATTGCAGAGGTCTTCAATTTTGAGGGGTCACTGTAAACAGAATTGTTTGCCTTACTTCTTTTCAGTGGGTTCATTATTGGTTTATGGGAGTGTGATTGATGTTTGTGCATTGATTTTTTTTTATGCTTTACTACTATGTTGAATTTGTCCATCAGATCTAAAATGAACCGTGGTGGACTTTTTTGGGGGAGATCGTCTATTGTTATGACTTGCATTTGGATGTCCCTCCAGAGCTTCATGCACTGGTAGGAGGGGCTTTGAGGAGGTGCTGGGAGCACAGGTGTATGATGCTTTACAGCTGAGTGTGATGCTGGCGGGGAAGCTGGTGGAAGGAGGTGGTCACTGGGGGTGTGGCCTGGAGCTATACAGTGGATATCTGCATATCCGCCTCCTGCCTTGAGCACTAGCTTCCTCCTGTCTTGCTATGCCATGGACTGTTTCTCCTCTGCTATGTCCATGCGCCATGCTGCTCTGCCTTTGAGCCAGCCGATTATGGACTGAAACCTCTCAGAGTGTGAGCTAAAATGAACCTTTCCTCCTTTAGCTTGTGGGTATTGGGCACTTTGTCCCGGCAACAATAAAGTAACTAATACATCAATGTAAAGAATTATATTGCCGCAAACTGGGGTCATTTGACTTCTTCCTTCCAGGCGTACCTCTTTTATTCATTTCTCTTGCCTGAGGCACTTGCTAAAGGTTCAGGTGCCATCTGGAACAGAAGCAGCAGGAGTGAATAGCCTGTCTTGTTCCAGGAGAAATTATCTCAGGTTTTCCCCATTTAATATGATCTTGACTGTGGGTTTGTAAGAGATAGTTTTTAACCTTTTGAGATAAAGTTCTTCTATACCTATTTTTTTGGTACCAGGAATTGAACTCAGGGCTTTGAGCTTGCTAAGTGGGTGCTATACTGCTGAGCTACATCCCCAGCCTAGACTTATTTTCAACAGGTTTTTTTAAATTATGAAGGTGTTTAGATTTTATCACAGGCCTTTTCAGCACCTGATTAGATGGTTATCTGACTTTTGTTTGATTCTATTTGTGTGGTGCATTATAGTCATTGATTTACATATGTTGAACCATCCATGTGTCCCGTGATAAAAACACCATTCTCAACTCCTGATATTCTTTTTTCTAACTGATCTTTTATACTGTCTAGCCTTTCAATTGCATTTCTGATTTACTGAGGATTTACTTCCAGGATTTTTGTCTGGTTCTTTTTACCGAAATCCTACATTTTCTTTTTTAATTCATTAAGCTACTTATTTGTCTCTTATTGGGTCTCATTTGTCTTTTTTTTAAATTTTGTTTTAAAGAGAATAATACCAAACAAAAAAGAGTAAAACCAATCAAAACAAAACAGTGAAAGGATTTCAAATCAGGATAATAGAAAATCAACAGTGGCTACCATAATGCCTTTAGTTATCTTCAAAATTGCTGCCCATCCCATCAGACATACAAATCAAAACAGAATAAAACCAACCCAAAGATCACTGAAGAAAATAAAACAATAAAACAGAACAAAACAATGAGAACAATCTTACATTTCAAAAAGGCAGAAGGAAATCCCTCATAGTTGCTATACTGCACATTGTTATTTTCTTAATAGATGCTCAAACTAATGGCCCTAGGCCTGCAAAGCCAATCAAACAATACAAGAATGGAGTTGTTTTTGTACCACAGTTGTTATCAACTCAGCTTGTGATCCTCCAAGTCAGCTGGTTACTTACTGGCAAGAGGGGCCTCTTCTTGTCTCCCAGCCTGCACAGTGGCTGGCTCATGGGAAGAGAAGAATGGCTTCTTGCTTCTCTTCCTAGCCCTGCCTACCCACTGCTGCCTTACAAAAAGGGAGAATTGGCTTCCTGGCCCCACATGGCCACTACTCACTCACGGGAAGGGCAAATTGGCTCCTTGTTTCTTCTCCTGGGCCCCGCATGGCTGCCACTGGCTCACAGGAAGGGCAGATTGGCTTCTTGTTACTCTTTCTGGCCCCTACATGGCTGCTGCTGGCTCATAGGAAGGGAGGATTGGCTTTCTTGTTTCTTCTCCCAGCTCCACATGGCTGCCACTGACACAGGAAGGGTGGATTGGCTCCTTGTTTCTCTTCCCAGTCCCTGCATGACCACTGCTGACTCATGGGAAGGGCACACTGGATCCTTGTTTCTCCTCCCGGGCCCCATATAGCTGTCACTGGCTCACAGGAAGGGCATATTGCCACCTTGTTTCTCCTCCCAGGACCCATGTGGCCACTGCTGGCTCACAGGAAGGGCAGAATGGCTCCTTGTTCCTTGTCCCAGGCCCTGCATGTCTGCCACTGGCTCACAGGAAGGGTGGTTGGCTTCTTGTTTTTCTTTCTGGCCTTGTATGTCATTTTACTTGTCAGATTTTTTTGTTTTGTTTTTAAAAATTCTTTGTCTGTATCATCCACTTCAGTATCTGACAGGTCAGCCAGAAAACAATTCAGGCCCATCCAGAGAGGGTCACCAGCTGTGTTGCTCACAGGTGGACCCAAACCCCCAGGGAATTCACACATGAAGCAACGCTCTTCCTTGCTTTAAGGAAGAGGCTTTGCTGCACGTAGGGAGAGACTTACAGATAAATACCAGTCCCGAAGGCCTCTATGTTGAAGCTCTGAAAGAGAGGCCAGAGTAGCACATGCCTGTAATCTCAGCATTTTGGGCAGTGGAGGCAGAAGGGCCATAAGTTCAACCCAAAGAGGGGCAAGTTATCAAAACTTGTCTCAAAATAAAAACTTAAAAAGCTGGTCATAGAGCTGGGGATTCAGCTCAGTGGCATAAGCGCTGCCTGGAAAGCATGAGGTCGAGTTTGATCCCCAGGACCAAAAAAAGCGCTGGGGATACTCAGTGTGAGGGTCCTAGGTTCCATCTTAGAAACCGTAAAATAATTTATGTGCAACTTCAAGCCCAAGCAAATGACAATGATTGTGAAGGGTGCCATAAAACCTAACGTGCAGACTCAATAATTTGCTGCGGGACATTTCCCCCACATTCCATGTCACTGCTCCTCCTCATGGAGCCCTGTCGGCCAGGCTGTCTCAGCCCTTCACTCTGAAAACCCGGCCTAATGCAAATTCACAAGAATATAGATGACTCGTGGTATCTTTTTGTTTCCTGCCTTGCTGAGGCCAATGAGAGGCTCTGAGAAAAATTTAGCTCAGAAACTGGGATCCACACACATCTGTGGGCAGCCTTTTTCTCTGGCTTCTCTACTAGGTCACCTTTATTGGAGTGACTCTCTACCTAGAAATGGGAATATATTAGTGGGAATACTTGCAGGCGCCCCTAGCTATGTGGAATACATTCAGGTTGAAGGAGGCCAGAGGGCAGAAGCCTTGGTGCCTGCTGCCTCTTGTCTGCTGATTAAGAATTTCCTGGTGGCTACAGACCAGGGTAACTTCACCCATCAGCTCATTTCTCCAGGGCAAAGTCAGACCCTGATCCAAGTGAGAATGCCCAGGCCACCTCCAGCTGGCAGCAGCTGGGCTGCAGCCTGAAGACCCAACAGGCTGTGCTGCTTCAGGGATGCTGGGTCTGCCATGCTTGCTCCCCCGGGTGCTGACCCTGTCCTCTGGCACCACAGGTGGCATATATCACTGCACTGGTGCCCTATGGTGTGCTCATCATCTACCTGGTCAGAGGCCTCACCCTCCATGGAGCTACCAATGGTCTGATATACATGTTCACTCCCAAGGTGAGAACAGAGAGGGGGTCGTGAGGACACACTTCACTCATCCCACCACTCGCCAGGATGGGGGAAGGAGTGTGGGGCAGATGCAGCTCTCCACAAGGAGCTGTGAAGCCAGGCCTCACCTCCGCACCCAGGCCTCAGACCAGCATGGCTGATGTCCAGACCCACATGGGGCCTAGCTGGGAAGTCTGAGGCCCATGTGTTTTTGATCATTTGACCCCATGATACTCAACTGCATGCCTCTAAAGTGCTGTGGACAGTGTGATGGGAAGATACCTGAGTGGTTTGCATGCTGAGGAATAGGGGGCACAGACTAGGGTTGGGG
>PVLA01014946.1:0-20157 GCA_004027455.1 Hydrochoerus hydrochaeris
TACTTTCCCATTATCCATGGAGCAGGGACTGAGGGAGCAGAGCAGAATGCAGGGGGCTCCCAAGAGGCCTTTCCAGGACTCAAAAGTCTCCTAAAGCAGCTTTTTTATCTTTTCTTTCATTACTGAAGAAAACTTGTTTGGTTTGATTTTTCCCCCTCAAACTGCTCTAACACATCCCACTTATCAGATGAAACATAATTTACAGAAGTTAAAGTTTCAGCATTTAATTTGTTATATAAGAAACATAAAGCATAAACATAAAGAGGTAGACAAAGGAGCTATATACGAAGCAAAAAGGTAAACATTTTGAAGATGGAAAAGGGGTCAGGGTAGGATGAAGAGAAGAGAAGGCAAACGGGTCAGAAATGATTGAGATACACTATATCTATATACCAGTCCCCCAAAACGAAGTTGGCTATGATGTATTGCAGTCATACACTGATAAAAAGAAACTGGTATGTATAAGACAGAGGCCATTTGCAAATTAACTATGTTCCTTTAAAATGTAATAAGCAACTGAGTTGTGCTTGCTAAGACAGGTGTTACTGAGTGCCTGATATACTAGGTACTGCTGCGGGCTGTTGCGGGTGTATACACAGAAACCCCCAATATCTGTTCCTTGGAAGCTAACAATCAGAGCACAGCACACTCACCGGAAAGGGATAACAGGAACGCAAAGATGCCCAGGTTCCTAGCAGTCTCACCATTCCACTGAAAACTTCGAGGAAAAACTAAAAAAAGGTATATTAGACCTTGAATTGCAGACTTATTTTTTCAATCCCCTTTCATTCACTCTTCATTACTTAATGCCACTTATGGTTCATATATCCCTCATCTTCCTTGTGACCCTGAGCCTGGTTCATTTCTAAGTGAGAGACAGTTGCAGGAAAAATTTCAGAATAATGTCCTTTAAGGAATTGAGAGAGGTATCTATATCACCCAAGTCAATTTGGTAACAGGAAGAAAAAAAAAACACCTAATTTCTGGAATGTTAACTCTGTAAAACTCAGTTTTCTATGAAATTATTTACACCAGTGATTTTTAACGAAACTAGCAGTAACCTTCAACCATGTTAGCTTCTTAATTCTGCTCTCAAATCCAGGCAAGAATAAATTATTACCAACTACTGTAAAGAGGACCAGGTACACAGGCAAAGTGTTTGATGCTAGATCCAGGGCTAACATGAGGAAAAGAATTCAGGGAAAGAGTCACAAGTCATTTCTATTTTAATGTACTGCAAACCACAAGTTCGTTAGTAAATCAGATTTTCTTGTGCCTTTTTTCATTTATCCAAACACAATCAACCAAAATATGAACTACATTATTTCTGATAGATTTCTAATGAATGGAACTGCTTTGTCTTCACACAACTCTGATGTACTGCATTCAAAGTGGCATTTCTAAAAGGCAAAAGAAACTGCCTAGATTTTTTAGTAAAATTTTTCCATGGCTCTTTATGGCTTTGGATAAAATTCCTGATATCCCAAGGGCTCTGACAAGTGCACTGTCTCTCATGGCCCCTTCACACCGCCCATTCACTGGGCGCCCTTGAGCCAGCAGCGACCAGACGCATTGTCCCCCATCACACACCAACTAGGACCTGAACTGGTGTCTTAGCTCTACCTGTGAATTCCTTCCTCTGAAATGCCTGTGTCAACTCCTCGCATAGGAGTGAATTAAATGTTTCTATGCTATATTCCATCTACTCTAGGCACATATTTTCACAACACTAACTGCATTATTTATTGCCTATCTTTTCTCCTTGGAGATTTCTATACAAGAGCTTAACAAAAGCTAAGCATGTAATAAATGTTGTGTAAGCAATAAACTTAATGAGTCATAGAATATGATATTTTATATTAGGCATTATAGACTTTCTAATACAACCCTTTTTTTGTTTTATATTTGCTTTTGTTTTTTGAGACAGGATCTCACTATGAAGTTTTTAGGCTGGCCTTGAACTCACTTTGTAGCCCAGGCTGGTCTCAAACTTGCAATTATCCTCCTGCCTCAGCCTCCCAAGTGCTAGGATTACAGGCATGTTACTTTGTTTCTTTTTTTGTTTTGTTTTTTGGTACTAGTGATCACACTCATGACCTTGCGCTTGCCAGGCAGGCGCTTGTGCCACCGCGCTAAATCCCCGGCCCAACCTTCTCTTACAGATACTGAAATCTTAAAATGAATATGCTCTTCCAAAATTGATTTCATGAACTCTAAAGCTTTTCAACTTTTATTTTACTTCTGTTGAATACTCAAAAATACCTCCTTCCTATGCCACTCTTTCTTTCTTGTTGTGACACTGCCTTACATTTCTTCATGACACATACTTCTTTACTTGAAGCATAAAGATGACACTTAAGCCGATCTTTCTGGTCTCAGACTTCTAAAGAATGTTTCTACTTTTGTTTAGTTCACATTGTTTCCCTTGCACATGTCTCCACAAGAAAAGCTGTCAATATTTATTTTCAGAAGACAATAGCTTTTTTAAAAAGGAAAATGAAGCTATGGGGCTGTCTTGAGCTACATTAGGGTCTTAAAAATAAAGGCTGCTTTTACTGTGCTAAATTAAAAATCTACAGAAAAACTTCTATGTACTTCTCATGAAATTCCAAAGAAAACAGAATATGTGTTTCTTGTATCCTTGATGAAGCAAATGACAAGACAGAATTTGATGTGCAAGTAATTTACTAAGAAAAATATCTATGAGGAAAAATGGAAACTAAGTGGAAAGGAGGCTAAGATGGTAGTCAGATTAATATAAGGATCTGATTTTGTGCAGAAAAGAGGAAAGAAAGTAAACTTAGATCTTAGACTGCTGTGAAGTTCTAAGCATGTCTGCAAGCCAGGGGGAAGCCTCCGAGTCCATGTCACCATTACAAAGGGACTATGCTTCCAGTAGCTGGCTTGCCTTGCTATCCTTGCTGTGCTCAAGAGTGCTTGGAGCAGCGGGTAAAAGGCATGGCCTGAGCCTAGACACATGCTGCATTGGAGAGCCTGAGCCACAGTCATGGTCCTGTAGTCAGACCATAGGACTATGTGCGCATGGCTGCCCTGAGGGATTGCTTCTATGTCCAAAGCAATATGCTTTTTCCATATTTGGCATTTTTTTTTTTGAAGATAGGCTTTTTAAAACAGTTGCAGCTACCAAGACTGGAAAATTTTCTTGTGCATTAGAGAAAACCTTATGATTTTATTCTTGTCCTTTGAGCTATCCTTTTCCCAATACCACCAGTATGTAATATCAGCAATCAAAACTATTAAACATTAGCAAAAATGTGGCTTGTACATATTGTGTCAATATCTATATTTATTTTTCATATCTATAGTTAATATATGTTCTCATCATTTTATGCACACTAATTTTAAAAACCACTAATGAAAAGTTGAGATATAATAAAATGTTCATAAACAAAATGAACATCATAGTTAAAAAAGTTTACTGATTTCAAAGTTAAAAACTTAAAATTTTGTGTCAAACATGTTTTACAGTGTGACCCCATTTTAATGAAGCCTTTCTCTTTTCTCACACTATCACATAAAGTGTGAATCAGGCCTAAAAAGGCCCAGGTTGTCTATGCATCTGCAGAGGTGGTATGGTTTTCTAGCATGTACATAATCTTTAACGTTTTCTGATAAAACTACATGTGACTTTATAAACACACCTAAATTTTAAAACTTACATGTAAATGTTACTGTTATTAATAGTACACAACATAAAAGGTAGCAACACTAAATCCCTTATTTGGCTTTATAGAAGAAGGAATTGTGAAAATGTTTGTGTTCTACAATTTATGGTTGGTTTTAAGATTCCTCAGTGTTTGTAGATTATTTGTTATTTCTGTCCTTTTATGTTACTTTCTGTATCAGGGACTTGGCCTAGATCCCCAATATCTGAAATAAGTATACAGCAAAGGACACAACAGTATGTATGTTTAAGTTTTTGTTAGTTCATCAAACACAATAGTTTATATTGTCATTGTTTGGTTGTCCATTTTTTATGCTTTGACTTTGTAAATTGAACAACTACTTCTAGGATACCAATATGTAATTTATCAACTAGTCCATTAAATAAATGAGATAAGTGGTATGATTCTAGGGTTCCAGGAGGATCAAAACCCTCTATAGACTTCAGGGCCTCTGGTGGTTAAGACAGGGCATGCCTCTGGATCACCCCTATTTATTTAGGTTAGAGTGGAAAATACAGGAAATTGAACAGACCTTGGGAGTGGCTCAAGGCCTTTGCAAGTAACGAATTATGTTAACAAGGAGAAGTATCTTAGGAGAAGACCCTCAGGTTGCATTTGACTACAGGGGTGAAATGCCTGCTGCTACAGTCTTTAGTTAATTGGAGTTGGAGCCAGGTGTCTTCGGCCCTTATCCAGCCCCAGCCTTGTGTTCAATTTCCAGTTTCAATGGCTCCCAACATATTCCTCCTTTTTGTTTCACTGTCACACTGGATAGGTGGTGGGTTGAAGCTTGGAGAAGCTGTGTTAGGAGAACTCTCACAGTGTAAATCCTGTGCAGTCCATCAATCTTTAACAATGATCAGTTACCAGTGTAGCCAGCAATTGTCAGAAGATGTTAGTGATTTGAGCCTTTTTACAGCTAACATTTTACTATGGTGCTGCATTATACCTATTTTTTTAGAGAAAAAAAAAAACAGAAAAAAGGGTAGAAATAATACAGAATTTCAAAAATAATAACAGTAAGAAATGACTAGTCAAAAAATAATGGTAAGAAATCACTAGTTGATAAATTACATATTGCTACCGTAGAAATAGTTGTTCAAGTTACAAAAGCAAAGCATAAAAAATGGACAATGACAATATAAACTATTCTGTTTGATGAACTAACAAAAACTTAGGAGTATGGCTATCTTGCACACTTAAACATCAATACAGTTTTATCCTTTAGAGCACTTTCTTTCTCTTTCATTATTACAATGTCTGTTTTGGATCTTATTACTTTTTCAGTTTTTATTATTTTAGATCTTACTCCTCTTTCAGTTTTTTATTTTTTTATACTAGAAAGACAATATGATGTTTACAAATATGAGTCTGATTGATTTCACTGATGAGGATAGTCTCAAGTTGCCTCCATTTACTTATTGAAGCATCAAGATCATCATTTTTTATTGCATTCTACCTTTTGAAGTTATACTTTTCTATAGGAGTTCAAGACCAAGTTAAGATGAGACCTGTATTAAATACAACCAGACTTTTGTTACCTGTCAAGGTCAGTTAAGTCTCCTCAGGAATTGCTTTGGAACCCTGCATAGCACCTTTTGGCTCCACAGTCAGTGTCAGCCATCAGGATGAGTTATGGCCACTGCTTGACCAAGTTGCTTTACACGAAAGCTTGGGAGATTGTTTTTCTCTCCTTAGGCCTACTCTCCTTAGGCATTCATCAAAGATTGTTTCCCTCTGTGGTCTCATAATCTTCTTGACCAAAAGACCAGGGACTCACTGAGTACTTGTGGATGACACAAGCAGAGGTAGTTTTATGTTCTGGGTCCTCATTGACTTTGAAGGGCTGGGGCCAAAATATTGACTATCTTCTTAGTCCATCTGTCTGTCTGATCTTTGGTCTCTAAATCTTAGTTGTTGAACATCCAGAAGAAAATATTGATAACAATGCAGTGCATCAGAGGCAGTGAACTTAACATTACTACCTAAGCTAAATAAGAAACACCTTAGAACATTAAATGAAACTTATTTTCTATTATCCATGTATATTTTAACATTTGAATACATATAGAGTACTAACAGTTACACACTTTACACAGAAAATCAAAAATCAAAACCATACATAACATTATAGCATGACAATCATGACATTTTGCAATATATCTGAATTTTTGTTTTGACATAAAATACCCCTTTTAGTCAATCATCCCTATGTAATACATGAAAGAATTGACCTAACTTAATGACCTCTAGTGGAATGTGAATCTCGTAAGTTTTGGTACCAGTAGAGGTCTGAATATGAAACAAGATTTTGTTACCACAAACAAGTCCTGTTTTAGATTTTGGAAAACCTGCATATCTGGAAGCATGAATACATTAATATACCATGAGGCTAATAACAATCTGTCAGAGCCAGAAACCTTTGTATCTCAGCATTTTAAAATCAAAAACCTTACTGTATTTTTTTTATGATGACCAATGTGAACATATTATATTTTATATAACTTTAGTCGGGTGGCTCCCATAAGACTATGGAGATCACTGGGACCTCTGGTCAATAAACAAGAACTGGTTAAAAATGTTACCAGGCAGCTGCTTTCTTATTTATCAATCTGAGTTCTGTACAATAATACCAACTCCAAGAGTTTTTGTTTACTCTTCTTAATAAAATATATATTTTTATTTATTTATATTTTTGATGACTGATGAAAAACCCAATCATAACATTTAACCCATTAATTTTTTAAACAATGAGACACTGAAGTCCATAATAAACAACAATATATATGACATTTATATATCCAGTCTTTGTGTCATTTGGACCAGGTAGCAACCCAGGTGAAAGCATGCTTTGTAAATCTATAACTCCAACAAACCTTTGATCAAATGATCTGAAAATGCAAAAGAAAAAGGAAAAAAATTGTTGAGCTCAAAATAAAAGGAACAGCTGTTTACGGAGCAGACAAATAGACAAAGATGGAGAGACGATTTCATAGATGATCTGTAGAGATTCACACAAACATAGAAACAGGTACACAGTTTGTTGGGGTCTGTGTGAGCTCTCTAACTTCCCCAGGGGCTATTTATATACTTGTATCATGCCCCCTTGCTGAACTAGCTCACTTCTTACACCCCGTGTTCTTCGTGTTGGAATACCTATTCACCTCCAGCACCCCATGTCCTCAGGGAATTTCTGAGGTCCTCTGTGCCACTTGGGCACTCCTGCATGGCACTTGTGCTTTTGACTCCATATGCACAAATGATCACTAGCTCACTTGACTCCCAACAACTGCTTACACAGATTGGACAAACAGACAACAGATACACAGACAGACTGACAAACATTTTACACATCAGAATGCACTCATATATTTTAGTTAAATTGAATTATAATAATTGTTTACCATTTTAGAATTTATGACTATAAATTGACTATTCAGATTTTTATAGGTCAATTAGCAGAGATATACAAAAGGATTGAGTAAAGACAAAATCTTATCTACAATTAACATATTTTATATTCTATCTAAGAATACTAGTGACATGTGTGTCCTCTTTCATTAAACTTTCTGTTTGGTTGTCTTTATATACTCATCACCTATTAGACCTTCAGTTTTGCTTTTGGATACCATCTCCTGGGCATCCGAGGTCAGGTAAGGTTGGTCTTAGTTTCATCCTTTTCCATCAGTTGTGTAGCTGCAGAGGCATCACTGTCATAGGGCTGAGGAGCAGCTTCTGGAGAGATGTAATCAACTCCTGTGGGTTCGGGTCCATGATACAGCCAGACAGCACACTCTGGCAGCCAGACGGGCCACTCAGCGTTCTCCAGAAAAACCCACATTAGCACTCGCCTGCTGCTTTTATTGTCCAGTATGAAGATCTTCCCAATGGACTCTTGTTAGCTTTTATTTGATTGTATTATCTTTCTGCTGCAGTGGCTACATCTTTATTAGAATTTTAAAAATTTTAGATAATATATTCTGACAAGTGAAATCTATTATGAGGTGAACTCTCCCTCTTGTTTTTTGAAATTTAAATTGTGAGCACATTTAATTATTTTTAGGCTTCAAGATTATAAGGAATTTTTGCAGTAAGATAGAGAGAAAAAAAGAAAACTGCATTTTCTACTTAGGCACCTTGAGCTCTCTCTTGCTGTGGCAACACACAGGTTGTGTTCCTGCTCTGGCCTGGAGGCCCCACTATTGTTGGGGACCCCAGCACCAGTGCAGTGTAAATTTTTGATGCATAAAGTGCATACGCAGGTGATGGGAAAAACCGGGATTGCTTCAGCTGATCACAGATGTGTCCCACCTCTCAGGAACCTTGTCCCACCTTCCCGGCTCTGGGCCCAGGGCCGTGGTGCTGCCAGCAGGCCAGCCACTGAAAGGCATGGCAGGCCCTGCAGGTTTTTGCTCCTCAGCATATGGGGAGGGCAGGGCTGCAAATGCCAACTCCAAGGCATGGGTTCCACCTCACCAACCCAGGCCAGGACAGGCCCAGGGAAAATCTCTGTGCCTACACCATTTATATGTACTTTTAAAGGCAAATTTCTGAAATGGCTTTAGGCCCTGAAGGCTAAAAATCAAATCTTGGGATGTCCCTCTCACCCACTGAAGGAATTTTCCTCCACACCCTTATGCCTGCTATTCTAAATTGATCATAAATTTATAATTCAAAAGCAAGTCAATTGCATGTGGCAGCAAAGGCACTCTTTGTATCCCTCCAGGTCAAATCAATGTAGCATTTTTACTAGGGTGAGAAACATCACTCACACCTGTAGAGCTGTAGTTGTTACATCCAGAGGCCATGCCATAGGCCAATGGCACTTGGCAATAACTGAAGCTTTTGTTCCTGTGTCTAAAAGGCCTTAAAATGTTTTTTCTTTAATTACCAATGTTATCTAGAGATAGGCCTGCTTAAGCTGTTGAACCCAATAAGTATCAGAAGATCTAAAATCCTTATATATCCTTGCTTTATTTATAGATTTTCCAATATTTGTCAAGGGAAGAATAATAATTGAGCACTGCAAGAATCCAGGGAGATTTGAACAGTGTCTTGAGTAGATTGAACTGTAACCTTGATGTCCTCTTGCAGCTAAAACAAGCAACATCGTTGCTTTACCTCCCTTGTCTGGGCCAAGCTCCATCCAGGCTCAGTGGAGCTCTCTGGTTCCCTTCCCTACTTGGAACTTGATTTTAAAATACTGCACCAAGCCAGTTTCCTTGTGGCCATCCCAATAAGCCCATAATCATCAAGACACTTTTTAATCAAAATCCACAAAAATAGAGTAAATACTGAAATCAAACATACAACAAAAAGTTCCATATACATTTGTGGTTCTTTAGAATGTATTTGTCCCATGCCTAACAATTGGTAAGATAGATACCTTTTTTTCCTTTGGTTTCTTCTAAGCCAGTTTTCCCTTTGAATTCTCTTAAATTTGTTTGCCTCTTTGGCTTCTCTAAAGCCTATCTGTCTTTCACTACCTATTCACTTCTCTCCCCTTGTGAGGGTCGAGACGCCTGCCGCATGTAGGAAGACCCCAACAGACGCCTTCTCATGCAATTGGCAAGGGGTCTTTATTGTCCAAGCATGCGTGGGGTTCACTGAACACGCAGGAACAGAGAGCCTCGAGTTGAGCCGGAGCAGGGCTTTTAAGCTATAGAACAAAGGGAGGAAGGACTTTGGCAAGCGCGGTTACAGAAGCAGATGGCATTGGTTAGTTTAAAAGGCTTTTTACATTTATTGGAGGAGATGACCATAGGGAGGTCTAGAGTTGGGCGGTGCATAGGGAGGTCTAGAGTTGAGCCGCGGAGTGTGCTTTCTAATATGGGCTGTATATCTCAAGAAAGGTACATTCCATAAATTTCTTAGTCATGAGAGGGGGCTGTTTTAAATTCCTCTTACACCCTGTTGGGTGCAAATGAGAAGTGTCCCCTCCCCCACTGTTTCTTCTTACCCTGTCCATGTCTGAATCAGAAGCTATTGATTACGAGCTCTGTAAGGGACTCAGAACTGAATGAACTGGGAACCAAACTGAGAACCTCTTAGCGGGAAATTATGTTTCTTGTGCTATGTGCCTTTTAAAGATTTTTTTCCAACTCGTTCCCAATTATCAGTATCTATAGTGCCTATCTGAGGAAACCACAGATTATATTTGCTTACTTCTTTTAACCTTTTTCTAGGTCTTTTGTTTGGCACATAAACCCTTGAACATTTAAGCAGGCCTTAGAGTGGCTGTACATACCTTTGCTCCTCTGCTGAAAGCTTTTATTTATTTTTGTTGTTGTTTTCGGGAATGGAACTCATGGTCTTGAGCTTGCCAGGCAGGTGCTCTGCCTCTGAGCTATATCCCTGGCCCTAGCTTTACTACTGGATAAAACAGCTTGTTCACAGCAGGAAGACTCACCCTTGTTCTTCCCTCTCTTCTCAGGCATTGGCATTCCCGGTGAGGTTTTCATCCTGTGAAGACCTCCTCCACATCCAGACTTTCCACTCAGGGCAGGCTTACTCATTCAGGCTTAAACTCCTAGTCCAGGGATTTCAAGTCCCTGTTCCAGGCACCAGTTACAGGACCTGGCCTAGATCTCAAATATCCCAAATGAGTGTACAGTGAAGGCTTAAAATAAACGAGGTAAGTGGTATGATTTTAGGGCTCCAGGAGGATCAAAACCCTCTACAGAGTTCAGGGACTCTAGTAGTTAAGGCAGGAATGCCTCCTGGGTGGCCCATATTTATTTAGGGGAGTAGAGTGGAAAATACAGGAAATTGAACAGACCTTGGGAGTGGCTCAAGGCCTTTGCAAGTAACAAATTATGTTAACAAGAAGTATTTTAGGAGAAGACCCTCAGGTTGCATTTGACTACAGGGGTGAAATGCCTGTGGCTACAATCTTTAGGTAACTATAGTTGGAGCCAGGTGTCCTCAGCCCTTGTCTTGCCCCATCCACGCAGCCACCCCCCCCCAGGTGTTCAATTTCCAGTTTTTTAATATGTATATTTATTTATTTTTTTATTTTAAAGATGGTAAAATGTAGCAAAGCAAAGCCAATCAAGACAATGCAGTGAAATTGGTACAGAACTTCAGAGCAGGATACTGGGATAACAATGATAGCTACCATAGTATGTCTTGTTATCTTCACAATAGCTGTCCATTCAGGTATAGCAAAATCAAACCAAAGACAGAACACTGTAAAACCAATCAAAACAGAATATCAAATACATCAAAGCAATTAATCAGAACAAAGCAAAAGAGTGAAAACACTATTTGCCTTCAAAAAGACAAGACAAAAGGAAATCCCCCATTTGCTATATTGTGTGCAGTCATCCTCCCAAGAGATGCTCAGACCTCTGGCCCCAGGTCAGCATAATTAGCCAAACAATGCAAGCATTTATTTGCTTTATGTACCTTAGTTGCTATCAAAGCAGCCTGTCCTCTACACCATCCAGTTACTAATGGGATAGGGGGATGAGACATTTGATTGTCAGCCTGTGTGCAGGTAGGCTCATGGAAGACACTGACTTATTCTCCCCCTGGCATGCCTGCAGCTTGCACCACTTACCAGGAAGGATGGCTTGTTGCTTTCTTGGTTGGTCCCTCAAGTTCCAGCATTGCTGATTCTCAGGAGACACTGGCTGCTTTTTTTCCCTTTCAGTAGCTCCAAACAGCCAGTGTTCTTCAAGCCTATTTGCACACCAGGACCTTGGTGTTGTGTGTCTCTATTAAATAATGGGGACAAATGAATTTTATGTACACCAAACAAATTATTCCTCCTCCACCTCCTCTTCCTCCTCCTCCTCCTCCTCTTCTTCCTCCTCCTCTTCTGTTGTGTTCCAGTGGACTGGGAAAGGCAGGCTAAGCCAGGTGGGGATACAGCCTGAAAGAAAGGTGGGAGGCGCTAGGTCCTATTGTATTCAGTTTTCTCCTTCTCTTTGGCTTTATTATCACATTTTTCCCCTCCTTGTAAAAGCTAGTGAATTAACATTCTGGCTCTGTTTAAACTTCCTACAGTTCTGGCAGTTTGTTTTCATGAAGTCCCTGGGGACCACCGAAGGGCTGGGCCATGGTACAACCTGCCTAGCTTCGCTGACATTTTTCTCCTGCACCATCTCCCTCTTTCCTGGTGACTGGTCAGCTGGAATCTGGCAACAGGATGGTGCTCTAGGGCTCAAGTTCTTCCTCATTCCATTTCCCTTAGGGTCTGTTGGCAAGAGATAAAGATTTCTATCACTTTCAAGGAAATGTTATCTCAGGCTTTCCTAGCTGTATGATATTAACTTTGCCTTTCATGAAATGGCCCTGTGTCAAGCATAAGTTGCACTTTTGAGAAGCATATTGTGACACTGATGAACGGGAAGACAGGCTGGCCGAGGCACACCTGTCCTTACTAGGCTAGTGCTGCAGTTGGTTATTTTGTCAGCAGGTTCGTACTGACCCCATTCTACAGACTATGAAACTAGAGCTGAGATTTCAATGCTTGGAAGTCCCTGGACTGTGTGGGGAAGCTTCCGTGACTGCTTTTCCTTGTGATACATCATGTTATTGTGTGGTGGGATCAGGTCAAGCACATGTACTGGCAGAGGTGATGGGAAAACATGAGTGTTTCTGTTGGCACTGAGGAGTGTGAGAATCATTGCACCTTCAGTTATTGCTGCAGAGGAGGCTGGCAATGGCCTGTCTGGCATAGGAGTGTGGCTCTGTGAGCTCTGAGGCTCAGGCCAGATGCAAGGTCTGGAGGTTTGCTCCTACGCTGGACAGCAGTGCTTGCCCCTGTGCCAGGTGGGCCTTTTGTTGTGGATCTCCATCTGCCCAGGGGTTGGTCACTTAAGGTCTTTGTTCTAACTAGTTGTGTTCAGATTGCTTCTCTTTTTCTCTCTTGGTTTCCCCCTTTCTCCTAGAAGAGACCTGTGCCACCAGGAGGTGTTAATCTGTCCTGTTTGGCCTCTTTTGAAAAGCTACCATTTTCATGAAGATGAAAACCCTTTTCTTACAGGAATGGAAGGACCTGCTTAAACTTCCACTGGCCTGAAAGTCTGTTGTCCTCTTGTCCTACTCTTCACCCTCAGTGTGCTGCCTGGACCCTGGGGCCTCTAGCTACCTGGGAAGCTAGGCTGCCTGGCACAGACAGCAGGCCCAAGTTTTCTGTTTTATTTTGGTTTGGTTTTTGTTTGCTTCTGGGGACAGGGTCTGCCTTTGTAGTGTAGGGCTATCCTTGAACTCACTATGTACCTCAAGCTGGCCTTGAACTCGCAGCAGTCCTCCTGTCTCAGCCTCCCAAGTGTTAGGATTATAGACATGCTAGCATGCCTGGCTTGAGCCCAAATTTTAGAAATGTTGATGCTTGTTTAGGAATGGGACAGAGTGCAGGAGGAACACAACTCTAGGTGGGTGTATTGGGTAATGGAACAAGAGGGGTTTCCTGTGGGTCAGGGTGGCTGCTGCTCCTTGGCTGCATTGGCAGGAGGGGAGGAGGATTTGGGAGTCTGTGCAGGAAACTCCTCTAATTTTTTTCCCTAGATGTAGGCCAAGGACTTCCATGCATAATTTGGAGGGCAGCAGGAGTGGTGGTAGGAATCTTGGCTATAAAGACTCTCCTGAAAGTGAGGCTATGGTTATGTTGCAGGCAGGGACTTGGTCAGCTAATTTGTCACAGAATTTCAGGGTTCATCTTTCCATGACCTGGTCCCTATTTTCTTCCCAGGCCTCACAAACCCCTCCCCCATTTCTTCTCCCAGTTCTTCAACCCAAAGGCTGCCCTCTTACAATTTGTATGTGGTGGTTCCTCTGCCTGTGCATTACTTCTTCCTACTTGTCCTCTGGCATCCACTTGGGTCACCTTCCCTAGGAAGCTTTCCCTCATCCCCAGGCTGGGTTATGTTTGCCTCAACAGTGCACTGATCAGACTATAGTTTTAGTTATTTACTTACCTTCCCACTGGACTGTGATTTCTGTGATGGCAGAAAGTGGATTTGACCCATCTTTTCCCCATCATTAGGGTCTGGTACTAAGTCCATATGAGATGTAGGTTCTCTAAATGAATGAATATTGGCAAGGAGTTATTCCTATGTTCCCACATAACAGCTATGCAGCTGACTTACTCTTTTAAGTGAGTAAAGGTTCCTTAAAAAAAAAAACTCAAATTATTTTCTTTTTCTTCTTGTTCTTTTTTTTTTTTTTTTTTTTTGAGCCTGGGTCTCACTGTGTAGCCCAGGCTGGCTTTGAACTCATAATGATCCTCCTGCCTTAGCCTCTTGTGCACTGGGATTATAGGCATGTGCCACCATGCCTGGCCTCAGAGTATCTAAATATTGCCCTGTGTATATAGCAGCTGGAACTACGTAACAAAAACAGGGAGGGACACAGGATAGGGCTGTTGTTCTGAGACCTTGTCTACCCTGTTCATAGCTGCCTTTGAGGGTAGAGCAGAGGTCATTGCCACCAGAGTCTTTCTTAGTAAATGTGAACAGCAACCCACAACCTCTGGATTATTCCTAAGCAACTCCTCTGGCAGGATTTTCTCTCTTATGCACAAGTTAAGACTGCCTGACTTTACTTTAATTTTGAGACAAGGTCTTCCTAAGTGGCCAGGCGGGACTCAAGCTTGCAGTGCTCTCATTTTAACCTCCCAGAATGCTGGGATTGCAGATGTGTGTCACCAGGCCTGGTGTATTGTGTACAAGACATCCTTAAGGACTCTAACCTGTGTGTGTGTGTGTGTGTGTGTGTGTGTGTGTGTGTGTGTGTACTCTTGCATGTGTCACATGTACATATATGATTACCTGCTTTTGTGGGGAGAGAGATAGGCCTAGTGCTGGATGACATGAAGTACGATTCTGCTTGGGTCTTCAGTTCACAGATCCCTTTTGTTTTACTGTTCTGATTAAGGAGTATTATTAACTTTCTTAAGATCCTTGCTAAGTTCAATGGGTAATCTCCTGAGACAAGATCCTAGCAGAGATACGGTCATGCATTGCGTTCCTTATGAAGTCTTCTCCCTACAAACTCCAGAATTTGCTCTAGCTCATCAGATCTGTCTCTAGCACCTGAGCTTCTGCGCAGTCCCTACCCATGTGCAATCTTGCAATCTTTTGTTGTTATCATGGAAAACTAGAAAAATACCCATTTGTGAAATACCACTTAAGGTCTTTGTCTTGTACCTGTACTTTTAAAGGGTGATGTTTATTGTTCTCTTTGTGTGAGCAGAAAGAGTGGTTCTGATGATTAGCTTGTGCACCAGAGAGAAGTGCTCATGTAACCAACAAATGGTCTTGGTGTCAGAATAGGATCATGTTGGAGATGAGCTGTGAAAGAAGAAAGCACTGGTTGCTGACATGCTGTTGGCACTGAGCTTCCAGGACTGCTTCCTGTAGTTGTTACTGTTTCTGATAAAGCAAAGCCCTCATGTGGGTAAGGGTCTCAGAAACCAGCAGTGTTATCAGTCAGGGTCAAAAGCCCCTCCTCTTGTGGTTTCTAAGTCTGGAAAAGTGGGAGTTAATCTGCAATCCTCAGTGAAAGGAGCCACAGAGCACACATTAATTCTTTCTCTCACCACTAGTCTTGGTTACTTTTCTCTTGTTGCTGAGACAAAATGCTCAACACCTAAAATGAAGAAAGGAAAAGTTTATTTAGCTTACAGTTTTTGGAGGTTTCAGTCCATACTCTGCTGACTCCAAAGCAGGGTGGTGTGGCACAGGGGCAACCCTTCATGGTGGTGGCAGGTACCAAAGGTGACAAGAGGGAAAAAAGGGCAAAAAGGGAAAAGCATGCCTCCTTCCTTATATTGTATACAAATTTCTTGCCCCTAGGTGGGTACAGCATTCACACAGCCAATTCCAGCATTAGACAATGAGCCAATCACAAATGCTAGATGCAGTCATCTCCATAACTGCATGAGGTTTTGTGGTGACATCCAGACACAAACCTTAATACCTCTCCTGCTTTAAGTGGCTATGGTCTTTGAGCTCTGTTTACCCTGTGAGTCCTATTCTCAGTTCAGTACTTGGCTTTGCTCTCAACTTTCATTGTGAGGATACAAAAGCTTTTTAAAAATATATGTTAAGGTAAGTAGGAAGGGCCTTAAGCTTTAGCATGAAGGATTTAAGTTAGGCATAACATAGACCTTCCCAGTATTAATTTTATAAAATTGTCTTTCTCTATCAAAGCTTGTGATATAAGTTTGTGATATAATCTCCCACTTCTCCACTTCTCCAGACTCAGACTCCAGACTCCCACTTCTCCAGACTCAGAAACCACAAGGTGAGGGGATTTTGACCCTAACTGATAACACTGTTGGTTTCTTAGACCCTTACCCACACAAGGGCTTTGCTTTATCATAAACACTAGCAACTACAGGAAGCATTCCCATAAGCTTGGATGTGGGTAAGAGCCTGGCCAAAGCTGTTTGCCTAGCCGCATGCACAGGACTGAGGACTGAGGCAGCCAGTAGAGGACAGAAGGAAACTCCAGAAGGGCCAAGAGAGCAGGGCCACCTGTGGCCAGAAGGGTGTGCAGCATGGGCCAGGCCTCCCCTTACCCTTCCTTCTTTTTTCACTAAGCTTTTGGAAACCACTCCAAGGCCAAGAGCCTGACCAGCATGTCCCATGTTCTTTGTTCTGCATGTCCCATGTCCACTGCTGATGAATGAAATTGAGTGGAGCCCTCCCAGCTGCTTGCATGCCCCTTTCTGGGTCCCTGTGCATACTTTCCCTGCAGGGGCCCACCCAGACCAAGGGAGTACTTCAGCCTGCATGGTGGGCTCCATGGTGGTCAAAGTCCTGGCTGTTGGTGGTATTTGTTTCTGTGTGTGCAGAAATTCCTGAGTCCATGCGTTTCCAGAACATGGGCACTGTATGCCTCAGCGAACTCTGAGACAACCTTTTGTAGCCTTTGAGTAGCAACAGAGACCTCAGCCACCACCTGCCATAGCACTATCAGTGGAGGATGAGGTGAGGGCATGTGATCCAGCAGCCACATAGCTTGCACAAGGGTGTCTAGCCAGCCAGCTTTCACTGGGGGAAGAGGCTCTGGGGGAGTGGCTGTTGCAGGGAACTTTTCCCCTGATGGCATGTGGACCCCAAAAGCCTGATACAGGCCTTAGCCAGTGAGGCCCTCAAAGGCTGATACCAGCCCCCTTCCCTTCCTAGGGCTTTCTGCCACTGAGGCTTTGGCCAAAGCAGGACACCCAGAGCCTGCTCAGGGTGCCATCGCATTCCCAACCCATGACCCTGCCTCACACAGTTTACTCATTTCTCAGAAAGTTTTTATCCTTGTTTTTCAGTGGAAATATTTTTCTTTGCTTTTGTCATTTTCTTTCCCCGTAGCAAAACCTCAAATTCATTGCTAGCATGAGGGTATAAGGCATGGCTTCTCAACCTGGGTACTGTGGGCATTTTGGCTAAACAACTTTGCATGGGACTATGCAGCACCCCTGGCCTGTTCTAACCATCCCTGGCATCTCCACAAGCAGCTGGGTGACCCTCAAGCCTGGGTTGAGAAACCCTGGCTATCCTGGTCATCTTGTTCAGCCAGCTACTTGTCATGGGGCTGCTTGGGCCTCTGCAGGTGTGGCTGGGCTCTGTTTGAGTTTGCACAGTGTGGCAGGACCTGCTCCCATTCCCTAGGAGCTACTAGGAAGCTCCTGTGCTCCATCTGGGTGGCAGGGGCTCTGTGGCCAGCCACAGTCTCTCCACATGATTTCCACTGCTGTCTGGGGACCCTGAGGACTGCAGGCCCCCCAGGGCACCCCTGTGCCTAGAGAGCCTGGGGTAAACTGAGGAGGGATCTCAGGAGGCTTCTGGACAGCCAGCCTGGAGGCTGCAGGACTCATTCTGGGCCAGCTGTGCGGTGAGCCCCGTGCAGGCAGTGTGATGCCCTGGCCCCCTGTGATCCTCATCACACAGAGCCTGGGGAGTGACACCATAACAGTTGCTGCCTGTGACCTGCCTGGTCCATGTCCATCCAGGAGATGACACACCAAGGACCCAGCTAGAGCCCCACACAAACTGGGCCAGGGAGATTGGTCCCAGCCTACTGGCCCTTGGGGGAGCCACTGTCACTCCAAGCTGGAGAGGGAAGGGCACTGGGCTCTGGCCTTAGCTGCTGCCTTTTATCCAGTGGCACAAGAGCCAGGTGTGCCCAGGCCTCAGTGCATGCCCCATCTCCACCTTGTGACAGTGAATTCTGGGCAGGTTATCACCCCCCACTGCGCATCCTCCACTGAGCTGACCACTGTAAGTCCCTGCAGGATGTCTCTGGTGGTACTGGTGATGGACAAAGCATCCTCTGCAGGTACTGTGATGTACCTGAGGCCAAGCTCTGATGTCCAGCATCTGGAGCCCGCCCACCAGGCCGTGTGCCCTCTGAAGTGTGGAAGGTCAGTGTGTGCAGAACATGTGGAGCTGGCTGTGGCTCATGGGCCCAGTGAGGGCAGCATGGAATGAGGACCACACAGCCGCATCCCATCCTGCTGCAGTTGCCCAGGCTGTGAGGACCAGGATGCCAGGTCTGACCTGATCCAAGAGGGCATCACTGGCCCCCACCCTGGGTACCATAAGGTCATGGAGAAAGGCTCATGTACAGGATGTAGCATGTGGCAATTCTGGCTGAGTGTGTGGGCCAGCTGGCCAACAGGGTTCACTGACCAGAGAAGTGCTAGCTGTGCCTGTGAGCTGGGGCTTCCTCTACATCCTGGGCTGAGTTACAGATAAAGATCATGCTTTGGAAACATCACTCTGAGCCCAGGAGAGTTCCTGTAGTCTGTTCCACAGTGGGCAAAGAAGGAGGAGCAGGGGAAAGGCCTTGTTCACTCCCAAGCCCAGCCCTGCTGGCCTTTCCCAAGACTGGCAGGTGCAGCAGGTGGACAGAAGTGGGTAAGGCAGGGACAGGCAGCTGGCTGTCCTCTGTCCCTGGGTTTTAGTCAGTTCAGGAGTCCACCAAGCCTTTCAAAGGCCAGGGAGTAGATTTTTAAACCCAAAGAGCTGAGCACAGTGGAGCACACCTGTAATCCCAGCACTCTGGGAGGCTAAGACAGGAGGACACAAGTTCAACCCCAGCTCAGTCAACTTAGCAAAACCTCATTTCAAAATACAAAAGGGCTGGGAACATGGCCCATGCATGGGCTCTGGATTCAGTGCCCTATACTGCAGTAAATAACCAAATGCCAAAGGCAGGAGAGCCCAGACTGTCAGCGTTTCCATGTGGCACTGCAGTGTCCTGACTCTCATGTCCAGGAGGCTGGTGGGGGGAAGACAGGCCAGACAGTTTCACAGAAGAGAAACTGAGGTCTGGAACCTAAACACCTGCTTTGAGGAGGCCGGGGTCTGACCTGTCCCATGTCCCAGACATTGCTGGGGAAGGGCATCCTGTTTCTCACCTGTGGACAGAAGGGGACACAGGGGCCAGGACCCCTCTTGTCTGTAGGATGTGGCTGCCCTGGAAATGCTCTGCCCAACTCTGGTGCAGCCATCTGTGCATCTCCAGGAGGAAGCACAGGTGTGTGTGGGTTTCAGGGGCGGCCACACTGGGAAGTGTGACTGTGACCATGTAACAGAGCTTCCTCCAGTCCTCAGCTTCACCCTGTCCCAACCCCATCTCCATGGTGTCCCAAGCAGAGCCCCACCATGGGCCCCTACTTGCCCCGCACACCAGCAGCAAAGCCTTGCTGCAGATCCCACAGTCCCACAGCAAGAGCACAACCACCCCCAATCTCACTTGATGAATCCCAGGGCCTTCAGGCATCTGCCCCCATCGCAAAGCTGCTGTGAGGAGAACACCAGGGCACAGGGACACAGGCAGTGTCCCGAGAGGAGGAGGAGTGGGAGATGGCCAAGAAGGGGCCTGAGTGGGGTGGTGACTCTCACTTGCTTATTCCCCAGGCATCTGGCTCTTGTGTAGCACAGGCACTGGCTGGAGTCCACTGGTCCCTGGAGACCCAGTGCATCCATGTCACCTCCTCCTAAAGTGCTCAGGAGCCCCACTGCCAGGCCCCCTACTTTACTGGGGTCCCCAGCACTGTGAAGCCATTAGGGCCAGGAGAGCAAGGGGCTCAGATCTGGCAAAGCAGCTGCCCTCACCTCTTGCAGATCTCAACCCTGTCTGTGCCTAGCCCACATGCCCCTCAGGGGACTGGAAGGTCCCCAGCAGCCTGGCCCCTCAGTGGGGCTCTGCTCCTTGGAAGCTGCTAGCATCACCTGTGTTGCCTTTATGTCCCCTGAGAGAAGTGCTACACACACACACACACACACACACACAGCAGGCCTTGGCATGTGCGGCTCACCAGTAGAGAACACCATCCACACCCAGGCCCTGCTGTGCTGTGTCCCTGCAGGTGAGGGTCAGGCTGCAGTGATGTCCCCAGACTCTGGCTAAGCACCCACCCCACCCTCTGTCCAGTAAAAACACCTCTGCCCTTCCTGCTGTCATTGCTCTGTTCTGTCTGGAAACTGATGCTTTTCAGTCAGAGAACATGACTGGG
>PVLA01014947.1:0-27920 GCA_004027455.1 Hydrochoerus hydrochaeris
TACCATTGACATACCTCACAGATCTAGAGAAAACACTCCTAAAATTCATTTGGAAACAGAAGAAACCTAGAATAGCAAAGGCAATTCTAGGCAACAAAAGCAAGGCAGGAGGCATCTCAATTCCTGACTTGAAACAGTACTATAAAGCCACAGTGATCAAATCAGCTTGGTACTGGCAAAGAAATAGACCTGAGGATCAGTGGAACAGATTAGAAGATGCAAGCACAACTACAAAGACACTCAGCCACCTGATATTGGACAAAGGGGCTAAATATGTCCACTGGAAGAAGGATAGTCTCTTTAATAAATGGTGTTGGAAAAAGTGGCTCTCCTACATGCCAAAAACTGAAACTAGATCCATGCATATCACCATGCACAAAACTAAAGTCTAAATGGATCAAAGACCTCAGTATTAAAACAGAAACACTAAATCTACTGGAAGACAAGGTAGGTAGAAGTCTTGGAGACATAGTGGTAGGCAGAGAATTCATGAACCAAAGGCAAAGTGCTAAGGAAACACTTCAAAGAATCAACAAATGGGATCTCACATTATTGAAAAGTTTCTGCACTCCAAAGGAAATCACCAGCAGAGTGAAAAGAAAACCAACAGAGTGGGAAAAAATTTTAACCAGCAACCCCTCAGACAAAGCACTTGTGTCCAGAATATATAAAGAATTGAAAAACATCAATCCCCCCAAATTCAAAGACCCTCTCCAAAAATGGGCATCTGAGATGAGCACACAGTTCTCAGAGAAAGATATACAAATGGCAAATAAATACATGAAGAAATGTTCAACATCACTGGTCATTCGAGAAATGCAATTAAAACAGCACTGAAATTCCACCTTACTCCAGAAAGAATAGCTGCCATCAAGAAATCAACTGATAACAAATGTTTGTGAAGCTTCATGGAAAAAGGAACACTGCTCCACTGTTGATGGGAATGTAGAGTGGTGCAACCATTATGGAAATCCATATGGAGAATTCTCAGAAGACTAGGAATGGAAGCCCCATTCAATCCAGCTCTCCCCTCCTGGGTATTTTCCCCAAAGAACTGAAAAGTTCATATCACAGTGATATATGGGCATCCATGTTCATAGCTGCACAATTTGCGATAGCTAAATCCTGGAAACAACCAAGATGCCCATCCACCGCAGAGTGAATGAAAAAGATGTGGCATTTTTATACAATGGAATATTACTCAGCTATAAAAAAGGATGATTTTGAGGCCTTCATAAGCAAATGGAGACAACTTGAGACTATCCTCATTCGTGAAATAAATAAGAATCATATTTATAAATATCATATTGTGTTTCTAGTGTAAAAATTAAATAAGAACTACAAATGTAATAAAATCAAAATGTGTAATTGCTATTGTAAAAAAGAGAGGAAACGAAAGTGCTCTAAGGGATATAACTGCATGTAATTTTGAGTGTGTAAAATAGATGACCATATTGCTGAATCTTTGTTGGATCTTTGAGCAAAACTGTTTGTAATCTGACTGTTTGAATATTTACTGTGTACCTTTTAACTTTGTAACTTGAACAACTACATCCAAGATGACAATACATAATTTACAAATTACTGATTTCTTAGTGGGACTTTTTCTCATTCCCCTTTTTCTTTCTTTCTTTTAGAATTCTGTATTATTGCTACCCTTTTTTGTTTTGCTTTGATTTTTCTTCTCTTTAAATAAAATTTTAAAAATTTATAATTGCTATTGTAAAGAAAAAGAGATAGGAAGCGCTATAAAAGATATAGCTGCCTGTATGTTTAGGTGTGTGGGATTCATGACCATATTTTTAGGTTCCTGTTGGATTGTTGAACAGATCTGTTTGCACTCTCAGTGCTTGAGTGTCCACTTCCTGTAACTTGAATAGCTATTTCTAAAAGAACAATGTGTAATGTATCAACTAGTGATTTCTTACTATTTATCTTCTTTTTTGAAATTGTATAATATTTCTACCTTTTTCTTTTTTTTTCTTTAAATAAAAAAATGAAAAAAACCTTAAAATTTATTGAAACCATAAAAACTTGGCAAAGCTTCTGTCCCATTCTGAAGCTCTTAGATTACAGATAATTACTTTTGAGTTGACCTTTGGAGAATAAATAAGATTTCTCTGAGAGCAGAAGAAGAGGGTTTTCCAAGCTATGAAAACCATGCTTTCTTTCTGTGAAGTAGCGAAGGGTAGAAGAATGAAAGGGGTTGAAACTGTAAGTTCATAACTACTTATTATCACTAGCCAACTTCTCCACTGCACTGTGTCTAGCACTTACTAAAGCTGAGTATGTTGGAAAGCTGATTCTCTTTACTCTTTGCTGCTGTCTTTGAATAAAGGAGGACTAGATGATTTTCCCAGCCTCAGACCCTGGACTCAAGTGTGCTGCTGCAATGTCTGAAATTCCCATTCTTAGGATCACAACTTCAGGCTAAGATGCAGAGGGCATTTTAAAACATACTTCTATTAAATTTATAGCTAGGTTTGTAACCGATTTGGTAATACTTTACTACAAAACCACTCATTGAAGCTAAGTTATAAGATAGTAGGAATTTTTTAGATGTGGAAAAGAAGAGGAAGAATGGGTGACAGCAGTGGTTTTGGCTTAGAATTCCTGACTCTTTGGGATCTGAGTACTTTGGGATCCATTGGGGTGATGATGATAGCTGTGATTACTATAGCAGCAAAAGCAACAACAGCAGCAGCAAATCAGAATTCACTGAATGCTTACACTGTGCATGTGCTTCACATACACTATTTAGTGTAATTATACTCTGTAGAACTGACTTTATTAGTTTACATATGTGGGAACTAATGTAAAGGGTTTAAGAAATGTGTCAAATATCACAGATCTAGTTAGTGGCAAAATTGACCAGAATTTGAATGTCTTCATGAGACATCAAAACCCATGGCTTAAAGATGGCATGTCACCAAGGTGACGATCAAAAAAATCAAAACATCTCTCCAAAACCCCATGTCCATCTTTACTTACATCATACATTTTCATACTTTCTTATATGAGCTCAGAATACCTGTTTAATAAGGGGCATGCAGTAAGAGTCATGACTTTGGTCACTTTCCATGGCCATCCTCCACTGAAGTTCAGCTAGGATCTCACTATTCACTTGCCTAAGAGTCTCCTTGTGCTGTGGTCTGCAGTGGTTTTCTCCCTGTTGTGTGAACCATCCTCATGACTTCTGCTAAAGCTTAATCATCTTTGTTACATCCAAGCAATAAGACAGTAAGCGAGATACAGAAATGGTATTATGTAGGCTATTTGAGAACAGATAAATTTCAGTCTGTATTGGACTTTCAATAAGTAAAGGCAGGATATAAAATTATTGCTTGGGACTACTGCTCTAGTACAGTGGTTCTTTTTTTTTTGAATTTTTTAAATTTTATTTAAAGTGGGGAGAAAGCAAAACAGAAAAAAGGGTAGAAACAATACAGAATTTCAAAAAAAATAAACAGTAACAAATCACTATTTGATACATTACATATTGTCTTCTTGGATATAGTTATTCAAGTTACAAAATTAAAGCATACAAAGTGGACATTCAAACAGTAAGTCTGCAAACAGTTCTGTTCACCGATCCAACAAAAACTTAATAACATGCTTATCAATTCTACACACTTAAGTATATATAACAGTTATCTCTTTTAGAGCATTTTCTTTTCCTCCTCTTGCTTTTTTAAAAATTTTTTTTATTTAAAGAAAAAATTTTGAAACAGAAAGAGGGTAGAAACAATACAAAATCTCAAAAACAAAACAAAACAACAACAACAACAAAACAAAACAAAAATAGTAACCAGTAAAAAATCACTAGTTGATAATTACATATTTTCCTCTTAGATGCATTTGTTCAAGTTACAAAAGTAAAGTCCACAAAGTGGACATCCAAACAGTGAGGCTGCAGTCAGTTTTGTTCATCTATCCAACTAAAACTTTAGCAACATGGTTATTAATTCCACACACTCAAACATACATGTAGTTATATCCTTTACAATAAATACTCTCTTTTCCTTTTTTTTCTTTACAATAACTATAATCCATTCTCATAAACTACTTAGAAGTTCTACACATGTATAAATTTCTACACATATACCTAGCCTTTCTGTATCAGAGGGAAAAACAAATCAAAACAAGTCAGCAATACAAATTCCTAGAGAAACACGAAATGAAAAGAACATACAAAAACACAACATTAGCTGATCTATGGTAGTCACTATGATATCTCTTGTTATTTTCAATAAAATTGTCTATATCATCAAATATAATATAAACTTAGCATTGATTTATACTATTAATAAAATCTAAACATTGGAGACATTATAGGACTTCAAAGGCAGATAACAATCAAACCAGAATGGGTATCCTATTGAATCCTGTCATCTTCAGAGTAGTTGTCCCTACTCTCAGACTTGACACTCTCAAGCATATCAGATTCAAATAAAATCAGTCAAGATAAAACAGTGATATAACCAATCTCTCTGTTTTATCTCTGCCATGCTATTTTTCTGTTGTTATTTGTTTACTTTTCTCCTTCATTCCAATGTCTGCCCCTTTCTTTGAGGCCTTTCTGCCATTATTCCTGGAACCCTGGTGGTTTTCTTCTCTCTCTCTAGAATGTTCTTTAGTATTCCTTGCAGGGTTGGATTGGTGGTCACAAACTCCCGCAGTTCCTCTTTGTCGTGGAAGTATCTCATCTCTCCATTAATTTTGAGAGACAGTTTTGCAGGGTACATTATTCTGGGTTGGAGGTTATTTTCTTTCAGGGCTTGGGATATTTCATTCCAAGCTCTTCTTGATTTGATGGTTTGCATTGAGAAGTCCACTGTGATTTTGATGAGTTTTCCTTTATAGGTAATCTGTTTCTTTTCTCTGACCACTTTTAATATTCTGTTCTTGTGATGGATTTCTGGGATCCTGATTATTATATGCCTGGTGTTGATCTGTTTTGGTTGTAGCTGGCTGGAGTTCTATATACCTCGTTTATTTAAACTTCACTTCCATTACCTATGTTTGAAAAGTTTTCCTTTATTTCTGTGACTAGACTTTTTATTTCATTTGTATTTGTTGCTGCATCTTTATTCACATATTTTATTCTTAGGTTATAAATCCTCTTGTCATCTTCTAGCCTTTGTATCGTTGCTTCCTGGTTCCTTGCTGTTTTTCAGAGCTCCTTCCTTTCATGATCATACTGTGCAAATCTATCTTCGAGTTTTGAAAGTTTGTCTTTAGTTTCTGTTAAAAGGTTTTGCCAGGTTTCAATGGAGTTTTTAATTTCCTGATATTCTCTTTGAATCTGTTTCATATATTCTAGGTTTTGTTTATATTCTTCATCAAAGGCTTCTCTCCTTTCTTTGGGTTCCTCTATTCTTTCATTTGTGTCTACTAGAGGATTACCCAGGACTTCTTTTATTAGTCTTCTTTTATTAGTCTTGCTTCACCTGAGTTAGAATTTCAGATTTAAATTCGACAATGAGGTCACGGATGTATTTCTTTATTTCCAATGAGGCTGTCTCTGACATTACAGGTTTGCTGCTCTCAACCTCCTCTGCATTTACCTCTGTTGAACTCACTTTCCCTGTTTCCACAGTTGGGGACCTTTTGCTCTTTCTCTGTCTTGTCATGTTTCTGGCCCCCTTCAGACAATTGGGTAGTGGAGGTCTCTGGGCCTTTCGTTTTGCTTACAGGTTTTCTGCAGCGCACTTGCTAGGGTAGTACCACCCCCCAGTCCACAGTGGATCTGCGAGTTTCAGGCTGCGAGCTGGCTGTTCCCACTATGCCAGTCAACCAGTTTATGCTTCAACAAGTTTGTATGTTCCCTGGGGATACCACTGGCCCAGAAAAGCCTTGTCCCTGGCTATTGGGTTTCAACCAGGGGTGTAGCCCTGCCCGAGCAGATCCCACCAATCTGCTTTGGACTAGGAGTCATCAGCAGATGCCACCTCGGGTTTTGATTTAATCCGGCCCTGCCCAACTGCAAAATGTCACCCAGCCAGTCCTCCCGACTTGGGGAATGCAGTTCCTGTCACTCACCAAAGTTTGTGCAGTTTGACTGGCCATTTCCACTCCCTGTCTCAGCTCCTCCTCCAGCTGAGGGTCTGGATCTCACCAACCCCCGCTCTCAGCAGGGCCACAATCTCAGCTTGATTGTCAGTTACCTGACTCTAAGATATGCCAGTACAGCGATCGGGGCTTGCCCAGCTCCAGCCCTCTGTCCATGCTTCTTTTTCTTCTTTCTTCTTTTTTTTCTTTTTCTTTTTTCCTCAGTTTCTTCCTGGGTCATGAGAATTCCTCTCCTTTTGTCTGGCTTTCTCCATGTTGCCAAATTCCAGCATCTGAGTTGTTTTTATTTTTATTTTTTTCCTCAGAGAGCCTCTCTTATTGTGCCGCCACTCAGTCGGCCATCTTGCAAATCTCCAGTACAGTGCTTCTTAATAAGGGATGATTCTGTCCCTGCCCTGGCCAACATGGCAATGTCTGAAGACTTTTGATTATCACAGTAAGGCCTAAGGGGCACTCCTGACATCTAGTGTGTGTAATTTAAAGAAGCTGACATCCCTACCCTCTACAGGGCAGACTGTGAAACAAAGAATTGTCTGTCCCCAAATGTCAGTCATGCCAATGTTTAGAGTCCATATATTAATAAAACACATAAAAAGTAATGTAATTTTTGCAAGTTTTCTATGTAGTAATCAGAGGGAAATGACAAGATTTTTTCCCTTACTACCGGTTATCATCATTCATTCTTATGCCATAGTTCAGTCTGCTGTATGCAAAAATTAGGTTTATTCACATTGTAACTAAGCTAATCAGCTTTATGTTGCTGGGACAAAATATGCAAGAAAATCACTTTGAAGTAGAAAACTTTATTTTAGTTTATGATTTTAGAGGTTTTACTCCCTGGTTGCCTGCGGTGAGGAGAACGTGGTGGCACAAAGCTTATTGCGGCACAAAAAGGAGAAGGAGAGAGAAAGATAGAAGGCATTAAGGGAGAGAGACAAACAGACAGACAGACAGACACAGAGACAGAGACAAGGAGAGAGAGGTATTCCAGAGAATGCCTCTAGTGACATACTTCGCCCAACTATCCCATATTTTATGGTTTCTTCCAGTTCCAAATAGTCCACTCAATTATAAACCTATAAATGGATGAATTCATTGGTGAGACCAGAGCTCTCATGATATAATCACTGCCCAGTAAGCCCTGCCTTTGCACAAGGCTGCAGTGGGATCAAGTCTTCAACAAACAAGCTGTGTGTGGGGGGTACATTTCATACCCAAACCACAGCAGTAAATATTAGTACAGCAGTGGTGGTTCCCTTTCTCCTCTACTGCTTGTCCTTTTTCAAAGACACACATGCTGCATGTGTTTCCTGAAAGCAGAGGTAGTGTGTTCCGGATCTCCCTTATTCTGGTTTTAAAGACAGCAGGAGTGTAATGAAAATCCAATTTTTCTCCTCAGGTAGTATCTGTGCAAAAATAAACAAAACCAAAAGCCCAAACTCTGTTTCTTCAGAACTGATTTGGCATTGATTCCTTTGTAACTTGTTTCCTTGTGTAAAAGCATAAATACTGATTGGTAAGGAGGAAAAAACTATGTAAGCAATGTTGGGTCATGTGGCCAGAATATGAGAGCTTTATAGCAGCATCTTAAGTCCTTGGCAACAGTCTTTTCCTTTCATAAAATGATTGTAGAATCAGATGAAAAAAAAAAAAACTTCCCAGGCAGTGTCTTTTTCCCTTGTTTCTAAAACTCAGATAAAACATTCGATGCTTTGTTGTTGTCTTCCTTCCAGATAAAATATCTATAGCTCTTATTCTTTGTGATAATTAGCCAAGTAACATACTATACACTTTGTCTTTAATAAATATTTTGTTACAGTTCAAAAATTTCCAGTCTGGTGAAAATAGAGAATTCTTTTTATTACATGTGTATTGTTATCTATAATTTATATATGCATTACTTGAAAAAAAAAAACTCTGCTGTTCTTTAGTCAATATAATGTGCATCCTTTGACCCTTACCTGAAAGTCTTATTTCCTACCCTGTAATTATGTATCAATCTTATTCCTCAAAAGTAAAAATACTAAAGGTAAAGATGCATAGGTCTTACTCCCTAGGCCTCGAAAATTAAAATCTCAAAGGAGGGGAGACCTCAGAATCTGTAATTTTTCCACTATTTCCTGGTGATTTGTACACATTACAGATTTTGAGAACCAGCAGCATAGCAAGGTTGGCCTTCTCTTAGATTGCTTTTCTCTTGTCCTGGAGAATAGTTTTGCTCTCCACATGAGGTGGTTGTCTTACTCAAACAACTCTGCTCCTTGGTCTTTCATCATTGATGGATAAAAGGCAAATGATAGTCTTACCAACACATAATAAAAAAATTTTCAGAAAATTAGATGCACAGTATTATTAATAAAAGGAGTATGTGTTGTTTGGAATGTGTATGTTTAAGAGAAAAATAGCTGAAGGGAAATATGTCTGTCCCTATTTGGAATCTAATAGGCTTCAAGTAATCTTTGCTTAATCTGAGCATTTGTCTTATTATAAAGCTAAACGTATATTATTAAATATATTTGGGTACAATGATCAGTGCTTTATATTAAGTTTTATTACAATGGTTATTAAAAGGAAGCTGAATTTTAAAAGGTGTACATTTGGACAACATTGGCATTTTTAGGCATTGTTTGACATTCTCCTTGCTGAGGCAAAATACCTGACATCTACAAGTTAAAGGAGGAAAGATTTATTTTGGCTCATGGTCTATAGATGCTTTAGTCCATTGTTGGCTGGCTCCAAGGCAGGGCAGAAGAAGGGCTTGGCAAAGGAGAAACAACTCATGGCCTGACAACAGGAAGCAGAAAATCAAGTGAGAGAGGGAGGGAAATATATACTTTTAGGCCATACCCCAGTGGCCCACCTCTTCCAATCAGGCTTCACCTCCCAAATCACATTTAGTGGACTAATCTACTGATCAGTATTACAGCCCTGTGATATAATCACCTTCCAAAATCCCTACCTAAGAGTCCATGAGGCTTTGGCAGGGCATGCAGATGTACAACACAACAGGTGTGATAGTCTTTACAGCAGTCCTTGTATCACTAGAAAGGTGTTAGGTGCAGTCAGTTGGGTATGTGGAAGAAAAGAGGGGATCTATAGACCATTAAATGCCCCTTGCATAGGAAGATCTGAAAAAAAAATAATAACTGGGACAATTTCACCATAGTTTTATAATGCTACCCCATCACAATTTAGAGGGTGTGGTAGTGTCTAATTCTCTATTCTAACCACTAGCAATTTCATCTACAATAATAGATCTGGAATTTTTAGACAAATTTGGTGCAAAGTTTTGAGATCATGCGGTGTTGAGGTTCTAGGCTGAACAAATTAAAGATTTTGGTGAAAAGCTTCCAAAAAAGCTACCAGTAACTTCTCCTCTACAAATTCAGGAATAGTTTGTTGCTAAGGCACTGGACCTTATAGAGTAAAGCCAAGTTAACCATGGCTAGCAAGGTCCTTTGGGTTGAGAAGCCTTCAGTGTTTTTGGAGTCATTGTTGGAATCATTTTTCCTAGTTGATGCTTCTTTGCCTTCAGTCAAGCTTTCAAGACTGGCCGAGATCATAGACTATTCAAGCCACTACTGGATGATGTTGGAGGAGAAGATTTGGTCATGGAAACCTTTGATGTGGCTGTCTAATGAAGTGCTAGATATAACGGACATACAACCTGAAACATTAAGATTATGAAGGCACAATATGTCTAGATCTGAGTTTTAGTGTAAGGGGAAGGTGAACATTCAGAGAGATTCTGTGGCAGGACCCTTCCCCAGAGGAATGTAGACAGTCCCCAATGAAGGAATATGGCAGTAGGGGCACCTTCTCAGAATCAGAAAAGACCACATGGCTCAGTTAGTTCCTAGACACGCACGTACAGTTCTAGCACTACTCTGTGACATAGATTGCACCCAATCAGGCTGTAGATGTTAGTGTGTTTCCATTTATGAGAAACAAAGACAAAGCATGCATAAAAGGTAAAACCCTGACATGTTTGGGACTCAGTCTTTTGGGTATTAATCCTCTGAGCCCATGCCAGCATGAATAAATGCTATTTCCTGGGAAAAGTCTCAGTGACCTGCCCCTCTCTGCAAGAATCCTGCTGCAATCCCACAGGACTATCTGGCATAGTAGGCTAACTAGTACATAATGATCAATATCTGAATAGATTTAGGAGTGAATCTAGAAAGAATACAATAAAGTAGTTAAAATACTATATTGACTGCATTATATCTTCAGGCCATTAATCGCCATTGGTATTACATTCATCACAGCCAAGGCCTCTGTGGTAGTCATGACCAAAGCGATTGGACTCTTACACAGTACATTTTACTAACCTCACAACAATCCCGGTAGTACTTGTTAATCAACATCTCATTTTTACAGGTAAAAAAGTTGAGACTTTGCAATATTAACTCTTTTAAGGTCACACAACTAACTAACCCAGGCTGTCCAATATCAGGAGTTGGACTCTAATCTGTCTGGAGCTTAGAACTGCAGAATTTGGAGGCAGATACACAGAGAACAACTGAAATATGTGCAGCAGATACTTATGGGTGAGTGAGCTGTTCTGTTTTTGTGGCATTAAAAAATAGTCAACTGCCATGATTTAGGAGCTGGGAGATGGAAGTCCAGAGCCCTAAAATCTAAAAAAGAAAAATAGCAAACACCTTTTGAAAGCCTTTTATTTGTAGCTAAAAAAGATAAGTTATGCTGTTAAATATTTTTTTCCCTTGTCCTGAGCTAAATGGGTGGTATTTGTTCATTTGATCCTCAGAGGCTGGAATGACATAAGGCCTTTTGTTACTCCATACTATTTGGCATTTCACTACATTCTTTGTAACCTATTGCATATTTTTGCATTGGTCCTGTCAGTTGGGATAAGAAATAGGATGCAAATAAATGTGCCTTGTTTCTGAGGTATGCTAATGCCTCGTATGGTAGTCCTCATCTGTGATGATCCATGCATAGTTTCCTAACTGGATACTTCAATATGCTTTAGACTCAGTGCACCATTTATTCATTCACTCACATTCTACCTACTTATCCTTGGTCCTACATCTGTTTGCCTTTCCTGCTAAGTCATGATGAGATTATTGCTTGTATTTTCTTTTCAACCTTGAAACTTAGATTTAGTCTGTTAAAAAAATATTTATACTTCCTGTTTATCCCCTCCCCCAAGTCAGCCCTGTTTAATTATATATTTAGTCTCACCCAACAGTGAGAGCTGTGTGACATCTATCCTGGCTAAACAAGGATGTTTTTATTTTCATTTCCTTATCTACCTATTGCTTTTGAAACAAACTTAGTCTGGGCTTTGCTGAGTTCTAAACTAAGTAATATATTAAAATGCCATAAATTTTTAAATTCCAGACGTTTAAAACCCTGCTTAACAGGCACTCAATAAATAGTGTAGAATAAATGGACTAAAAGATTGTATTCTTCAAATAAAGGACTTCATAATCAACTACCAGTGAGGACTCTCTCTTATTCCATGTTTTGCGCTGTCTGGAGGTCTACCATGGGGCTGTACTCCATGTACTGTTTTATGATGTTGACTTGTACAGGCTTGTACTGTGCAGTGGAGTTGGAGCAGTAATGTTTGGCAAATAGAAGGGATCTTAATTTGCTTTGAATGATTCAAACATGTTTCCATGACAACTATTTTGTTTGTTTCCTTGGATTATTTTTAGAAAATCTTTTGGGGCTTAATGAGAGACCAGACTGTTACAACTTACATATTTAAATTTTTATAAATCTTCTTTTTTAGTGCATATTATTTGGTCATTTGCCTGTGCAAGTAGAGGAGCCAACTTTATAATTCCCTATATATGAGAATGTGGGCCAGTTTTGCATATGTGTTTAGTAAGTGCTGCTAGTGCTACTAAAATTCATTCCCACAAATTTTGCTATTTCTGACACTGTTGAGTAATATTTATTAAATTGTTTAATGAATTTTAATCCAAATATGCAATTTATAGGTACGGTCGAAGAGATGTAAAATAAGATTGAAAAATTCTGCAGCATGGCTTGACCAATTCATCATTTCTTGATTAGGATCTTCTACATAACTATGAAAGAATGTAGTATTCTGTAAGTGTATAAGCAGAATTTGTATGTTTATTATTATTCAAACTATTAATTATGAGTTACAGAGATGATAGGCATGTTTTAGCAGTGGCTACTGAGCTAGAGAGGGGGATCCTGGTTCTTCCAATATGATTTAAATTATCTTTCACATCTTCATGCTAATTTTATACAGGTTAAGAAGTTTGGGACTTTTTATAATCATAGTTTTGCTGCCAGGCAGAATGGAAATAAGGTTGGCTTGGGAATCCAGAAACCTAGACTTCAGGTTCTACTCTAAACTAACAAACAATGCAACTTTTAGAACACCTTTTTCTTACCTGTGCAGATAAAACAAAGTTTCAACCAAATGATCTCTCGTAATCCTCCTGGCACAGACATGCTTTGAGTTAAATGAGTTTTATTTATATCTCAGAGTTTGGAAATATATTATCTTTTTGAGCTGTGGAAAATCAAGCCCTGTTTATGCAGCAAAAATGATCCCTGGGCCATGCATTGCCTTCAATTCAATCAGGATTCCCTGGACACTAGCTGCTGGAGGCATAAAAGATAGTGTCTAAAACTGATATGAAGACTGCAGCAGGAAACGATCAGTCACTAAGCGTCAGGTGATATGTGGTGCTCAAATATTATCTTATTTATTCTCACCACCAGCCTGCAGGGAAGATTTTACCCATGGGAAAATAGAAGTCTAGAGAGTTCAACAACTTGCCAAAGGTTATGAACCTGACAATTGTCCAAAGCAGGATCCAGGATTCAAATCTAGGTGTTGCTTGAGTCTAACACATAATCTCTGTCTCTGTCTCTCTATCTCTGCCTCTGTCTTTCTTTCTCCTCATTACTGGGGATTAATTCAAAGTCTTACATCCTCAGCCCCTTTTTATTTTTTGTTTCGCACCTGAGTGCCTAAGTTGCCGAGGGTGGGCACTAATTGTGATCCTTCTGCCTCAGTCACCCAGAGTGCTGGATTGCAAGGCCTGTCTGTGAAACGCTATTCCACTTAACCAATATTTGTTTTAGATGTACTATGTTTCAGGTGTTGGCCCAGAGGTTATTTGCTAGATCAAGGAACAAACAAAAGATCTTCCCTTATTTTGCATTTTATCAAAGGAGTTATTGTCAGTAGATACAGTAAACAAATAGGTCATATGGAAATACTATGGAATAAATAAAAGCAAGGTAGGTAAAGGGAGTTGGAAATGTGTGTGAATCAAGTGGGATGGATGACAACTTGCAGTTGAATAGTTGAGGTAGGCATCAGTGGACTGGTGAGTTTTAATAAAGGACTTGACGAAAGGTTTAGCTACGTGGACAGCTAGAGGAAGAACACGAAGGGCAGGGAGAAGAGCAGGACCCCAAGTGGAGCGAAAGGCCTGGTTCTCAGCTAGTCAGGCATGTGTAACCAGAAAAAGTCCAGATAAAGAGAACACTGAGAATTTGCTATAGATGCCAACATACCTCTTTTTTTTTTTTAAAGAAGCAGATTGATTTTTTTCTTTCCTTTTGTCAGTGTATCTTATCCTGCTTACCCAGTAATATACCAGAAATGTTTCTTGTTTCCGACAAGAGCCTTTTCAAGCTTCTGTTTGCTTTGCTCTAATGCGGTAGATCTTAGACTTCCTGACCCCTTGACACTCTTATTCTCTGAGTCAAGGATCCAAGTCACTGCCAGGGCAGCAGGCGGAATACAGGGAGGAAAGCTTTCTCAAGCACCCTTCCCGTCTCGTCCTCATACAACTACAAGGGAAGGTACTGACCAATAGTCTTCATATCACGGCAGTGATTCTTTAACTTTTTGTGTGCCAAACTATCTGGGGACCATGGGATAATTCAGAGTCCTGTTTGGCAGTTTGGAGAGAGGCCTGAGACTCTGGAGTTGTCAGGTAATGCTGGTGCTCTTTCCCACAGTCTACACATTGCACAGTGAGGGTCCAGGGATTAAACTGAGAATTCTTAACATGGTTTGGCTCAGCAGTAGTAGTAGATAGTGCTTCCTTCTCTCTGTCTGTCCCTACAACCCTAACTAGCCCCATAACCCTATGCCATCCATGAGAAGGCCAGGGATAGATATGTAACTGAACACAAAAATGGCCACTGTCACCTTCAGAACAGTCCAGTGAGCCTTATGAACCATCCACTGTGATGCTGTGTCTTCGCCTAACCTGAACATTGCCGTCTGAAACTTCCAGTTCTTTCCTATTTACCAGAAAACATAGTTCAAGCTTCTTACCCTGGTTCAAAAGACCCTTAATAACTTGCTCTCTGTGGAACCCTTTACCTTCATTATGGTCCTTTCTCTCAAGCACCACACAGTGGCGACAGGAACACCACTTGAGTTCCACAGGTGCCTGAATTCTCAGGTGAATGCGTAAGAGCCTGCAGATAGGCCTTCTAGACAATTGTCTAGAGCGCAGCAAGAGAACTCCAAAACATACTCCATATGGTGTTTGAATAAATGTAATAAAGTTTTGAAAAAATGTAATTTGGGTAAAAACCATCTATTGAAATCAGCAAGTATTTACTGCATACTTGCTGGGTACCTGTCATCATTTTTGGCATTTCAGAAACATCATTGAACAAAAGTAAATTTGTTACTCTCATAGGGATTAGATTCCAGTAGCAGAAAAAGGTAAAACAATGAAGGGAATGAATCAGATTCTCCAATAAATGTGATGTGTGTTAATGACAAAAGAGCAAGACAAGATAAGGATTGCAAAAGAAGGGTCTGTGAAGGGAAAAAGTGACATTTGAGGACAAATTAGGGGAGTAGATATGCTATAGATTGGTTTGCCATGGATTAGCTTAAGCAAGAAGTTACTTTAACTCTTGTCATTTTATAACAGATATTAACTTACTTGATTTGAAAATATTTTTACATTTACTTTTTAAAAACTTATGTGTGCATAGTTGTGGTCCATAATGATCAGATTGATTATGGGGAGTTAATACATGTACATAACACATCTTAAATCCTTTTATTTCCCTCTCCCTTCCTCTCCATTCCCTCTCCATCCATCTCGTAGTCCCCTTTCCAATTTATTTTAAAGTGATTTAAATTGTATGTTGGCAGGAATTAAAAAGACAAATGAAACATGTTTTCCTAAGGTGACCTAGTAACTGAAAGTTCAGTTTTCTGCTTACAGTGCAGACAGAAAAGATGCAAATGAGCAATTAGTCCTTTACCCACCTCTTCATGTCTCCTGCCCCAGTAAAAGAGTTACTTGTGCCTCACCTAAGCAGGCAAGTCACTTGATAGATCCTCAGGTTCCAGCCACAGGGGACCACTATTTATAGAGAACTGCTCTGTCCTAAGCAAGGAGCCACTTCCAGGTCTGGTGGGGCTCCTTTCATCATGTTGGGTAGGAATATATGGAGTGCTCTGTTGGATGGTATGTCAGCCCTTCCAGATGATAGTCAAGCAGTGGTTTCAGCTTCACCTGGAAACTTACTAGAAATGCAAGTTCTCAGACTTGAGATTGAGAAGTTGGGGAATGGTGACATAGACATTTTTGAGTGAGGAACTTCTCTCTTTAATTCCAAAATATCACTACAAATTTTTAAAAATATATTCCTAGATGATTCTAATGAGCTGAACTATTGCAACAGAACACATTTCCAACCACAGTGGTATTCACACTTTGGCTTGATGATGCTTTGTTGCAAGGGGAAGTCCTGAGTATTACATGGTGGTTAGTAGTATCCCAGGCCTCTTCTTACTGGATTTCTTGGTCCACATTGTGTAAAACAAAAATGTCTCCAGATATTACCAAATGTCTGTTAAGAAACACAGCTTCCCCAGTTGAAAAGCATTGCTCTAGCCACATGCACAATTTAAATTTTTTAGTAGTCACCTTAAAATAAAAAAAAAATGAAAAAGTGTAGCCAATCTTAATAACATAATTTAACCCTATTTATCAAGACAATATTTCTACATGTGTTCAGTAGAAAGCAAATAATTAACAGAATATTTTACATTCTCTTTTCAGTCTGTTTAACAATGCATATTTCAAATCAAAGCAGCTATGTTTTGAGTGCTCAGTAACACATGTGACTAGCAGTTACTATATTTGATAGATGGGGTTCAGCAAGTATCAGAATTACTCTGAGGCTTTGTTAACATACAGGTTGATTCTCAGTCTGCCTCAGATGTACTGAATCAGAATTTGGGAAGTCCCGTCCTTTTGCTGAGAATTTGCATTTCTAGTAAGATTCTACATAATTCATTTTTTTTTTTTTTTTTTTTTGTTACTGGGGATTGAACTCACAACCGTGCACTTGCAAGGCAAGCACTTACACTGCTGAGATAAATCCCTGGCCCCAGATTCTACATAATTCTTTAGTTACTGGACTGGGACACATTTTATCAGGCATTGATGGAGACAAATCCCAGTGTTTTGTTCAAATATGTGGTTTATCAACCAGCAGTGGCAGCAGTAGCACCTTGGAGCCGTGAAGATATATTCCTACTATCAGTCCCTATTGGAGGCTTATTAATCCTGAATTTATCACTGGAACCCGTATTTTTCATGAGGTCCCCAAGATATTTCAATGGATGTTGACAATAGAACTGATATATCCCTGAGAAAAACCCCCAGTATTCTTTTTGCAGTGGCCTGTTTTCTTCTTAGAATTTTTTCTCTGCTGTTTTTCTCTACTTTTTCCCACAAGACTCCAGAATGCAGGAGTTTAGCTGATTTTTATCCCCAGCTCTATTCTCTATTAGAGGCATGGTACAGTGTTTTGACATGTAGGTACTTAAATATTTTGGAGGATTAACGATATTGTAAAACAAAAAATGGCTGAAGACATTGATTAGAGTCTTTGACTTTAGTGATTGAACCAAAATTTGTTTATAGATAAGTTGAATGCAGGGATTTTGGGTAGCTCCTGCTGGTCCGGAAACTTGAATGGCCCTTTTCTGTGACATTCACCTGTTCACAGGGAGTGTAAGTGACTCACCTTGAAAGAATTACCTTGTGGAATGCTTGGTCTCACCATACGTGATGGATTCCTCTTCCTGGCAAGTTGGAGTATCATCCTTTTTCCCTTTGAGGGTTGGAAATGCCATCTGTCTGTGACATCACAGTACTCAGGAAGTGTACCTGAGATGACTCTCCTCAAGGACTCTGAGGGCTGGCTAAGTGTCGGTGACGTCACAGGTTGCTTCACACTCTGAAGCCAGCTGGCATTCCAGAGTCATCACACTCAGCCTGACGCAGTCTTCAATAGTGAAACACTATTACAGAGTGGAAATTTGGTTTCCAGTGGGAATTACTGCTGTTATAAGTCTGGGCTAAAATATATTTTTCTTCACATACAAAAATAGTCCCTGGGCTCCTGGAAGAGTTTCATTCGTTTTTTCTAATGCTTTTTACAAGGGAAAACAGTTTCTCCATACTTCTTTTGGGAAGAAATAACATATCTTTTTCTCTTTTGTTGATATTTAGTGTTAACTAAGTGTGAATTAACTAAGTGTGTAGATTTGTAAACTCTGTTTACCTTAATGTGCATAAATCATGTGTAGATAAATGGAAAGAAATAATTTAGTGGTTACTTACAGAGGAGGTATAAAGGAAAAAATGAACAGCAGCAGAACAGAGCAGTATTTCATAATATTCTTTGGAAGCTATTTTACTGTCCTTTTATTAAACTCCCCTTTCTTCATGATGATCGTTAAAAAAACAATGGAAAACATTTAAAAGGGAAATGTTGATTTTATTTTCTAGAACAATTTAAGTAAGAAACAATAGCACTGCCCAGATTAATGAGTTTGATTACCTCAGGGTGTTGGCTTTGTAGGAGTGGGAGCAGGAGTGGGAGCAGGAACAGGGCGAGAGAGTGAGGCATCCAGCGGGGAGGTGCCCAGCTTCGCCAACCTCATTGTTTTGGAGATGTGCCACGAAGTTCTGTAGTTGAAGGGTATATATATATCTTAAAAAGTAGATACTTTGTAGTTTACTTGTTTTCAATTTTAAGAGCTTTTTCTCTTCACCAAAAAGTGTCGATGGGAAAAGATCAGTGCCGTATAATCACAGACCCACACTGAGAAAAGGACACCTAAATGAGGCCTGTGTGTGAGTATGACAAACACAACGCCCTCATCTGTGAAGAATATGTGAGGAGATGAGAAATGTAGATGAGAGAGGATTGAAGGATGGTGCCTGGTTTTCTAATCTGCACAGATTCATTCAGTGAATCTGGCAACCTCAAAAATAGACCATTGCTCCAAATATCCTCATGGAGTAGTGAGAATATTTCTGTTTATGAAGCTTTCAACAAACGTTGCTTGATGTGCTTGTCTCACAACTTCAAGGTCAATAATTCTCCAATTACTTGTGCTCTGGCAATCAGAGTTTAGGTAATCACAGGGTTAACCCCCTTCTGCTAATTCTTTGGGTAAGTGTGAAAACACCCTAACCAGCCACAAACTACAACTTCTCTTTCCTGGTACTTTGTGATCAGTGATGTGCTAGCTCCAAGGGCTGGGGACAGTTGCTGTTGACCATCTAGGAGAAAATGAAAATACAGTGAACATTGTGACCACATAGTGGGAAGGTTGGCTCAGGGATTACAAAGAGAGAAGACAGGGAAAACATGAGACTAACTTGAAGCAAGGGCTAGAATTTCAGATGATGTTAGTGTTTAGCACAAAAGTCATCCTAAAGGAAACAGTATTTCAAATTGTGCTGCTTCTGTACATTATCTCAGTCATCTCCATGGTAACCCTGAAGACACACTGAACAGACATTCCTTCTGTTGAGTAACTGAGGAGGCTGAGTCAGTCACAGAAGCAACTCTCCAGCTCACTCAGTGCTGGAGATAAAGTGAGCACTCATGTTTCTGAATTTTCTCTGAGCGATTTTCTAGGACATCTTTTAGCTATATAATAGCTATTGTTTTTTTCCTAGCATTTCTGAACATCTCACAAACATATCCAAGAAAATATTCTCTGAGAATTGTACCAATCAACTCAGGCTGCTGTGACAGAATACCATGGACTGAGTGGGTTAAGCAACAGTTTTCTCTGACAGTTCTGGAGGCTGGGAAGTCTAAAATCTAAGTATTGGTAGACCTAGTGCTTGGTAAAGGCGTTATTCCTGGTTTGCAAGTAACTGCTTCTTCCTGATATTCCTACATGGTGGGAAGGAAGATTATTTCTCTTATGTCACTTAATAATAAAAAGAATAATCTCACTCACAGAAGCTCAACCTTCAACAAAATTCTTCAAATACCATATACTGGGGATAAAGACTTTCATATATGGATTTGGGATGGGATAAAATTCAGTATATACAGTTGTAATATATGATGTTTGTCCTCATCATTTGAAAAAGAGACAACAGACAGATTTTATGATCTGTGTCTCTGCTGTTTTTCATCTAAAATTATTAATTCTTCATTTTCATTGTGGAGCAGAATAGGAATGTGTATATAAGCAAGTGACCTGAAATTTCAGCTGGTGAATTTGTTCTTTGTATTAATAGATGTATTTTTAATTCTTAGGGACCTACAAAAGTTATCACAAAAGAAATATATGTCTTTTGTTAATCAAGTAGTTTCTATAACTTATTCTATAATTATCAAAATATTCTAAAGTTGACAATGAGTCCTCATGATTTGGTGTTGAAGCAGATAAAGTGGAAAGAACATTAAGTCTGTTTGAACTAAAATTAACCTATAATTAGCCTAAAAGCAGAATGAATAATACTGCATGCAAATTTTTTAAGAATTTAATATCATTTGCTTAGAAAACTTCATGTTTTTGAAGCCTTTGTACATCTCTTGGCTGTTTACTTTGACATATATATATATATATATATATATATATATATATATATATATATACATATACCTTCTGCTCCGGTTACTAGCAGTTAAGATGTTTGTAGGACTAAGCCTACTGCACTCCAATTACATTGGAAAAATGACAGAAACAAATGTCAGATCTTTAGCATATGCTAATAGCTTGGGTAAGTCTTTCTGAGACAGTGTCCTTACAGATAATCCTGCTGTAATCTGTTTATCTTCCTTCAAGTAAAGGCTGTTTTTGAAGGACCTAGATTTTCTCACCCATGACCTTTCAGCCCAGAGTTATCTTGAATTAAACAATTTTTTTGCATTGTGTAACCTACAGGGATAATAATTTCTGGAAATTTACTACCTTCTTGCTAAAGGACTATTTTATTATTGAAATGGCAGGGTTGTCAGATTACATTCTCAAAGCAATTCATTCTGACACTTAACCTGGTTACAAGGATCATAAATTTGATTCTCTAAGGGAGGTCCAAGAGGATCCCCTCAGTTGGTTGACTTCCAGGTAAGAAATTTGCTCCAGTAATCCACTGTGTGTGTCGTCGTGTTCTCCACCTGTGAGTCTTACGTGGCAGTTATAATTAGGTGCATAGACAACCTGATAAAGTTGTTTTAGTCATGCACACTTTACATAAGCATAGGAAGTATAATACTGGATAATCAGTCTCATAAAGCAATCTCCTTTTCACAACCACACCTTCTAGGAGTATAGTGTAGCACAGCTTTAGAATGAAATAGTTACCAGATTGTGACTTTAAGTGACTCATTCCTTTTGGCTAATCTTGGGGATGAAAGTTCAAATTGCTTTCAAGTGGGGGTGATTTCTTGATTGTAGAATGATCAGATTCACAAGAAGTCAGTACCGTGTGGATTTTTTTTAATGTTTTATTTTTATTTATTTCTTTTTGACACTGAGGATTGAACTCACAACCTTGTGCTTGCCAGGCAGGTGCTTATGACTCTGAGTTAAATCCCTGGCCCTTTTGATTGTGAAATGATTAAGAAAAAGGATTCACTGGGTTGGAAGTCTCAAATGTTAACTTGTTAGACACAGGTGCTCACTTTATCTTCAGCACTGAATGAGCTGGAGAGTTGCTTCTGTGACTGACTCAGCCTCCTCAGTTACTCAACAGAAGGAATGTCTGTTCAGTGTGTCTTCAGGGTTACCATGGAGATGACTGAGATAATGTACAGAAGCAGCACAATTTGAAATACTGTTTCCTTTAGGATGGCTTTTGTGCTAAACACTAACATCATCTGAAATTCTAGCCCTTGCTTCAAGTTAGTCTCATGTTTTCCGTCTTCTCTCTTTGTAACCCCTGAGCCAACCTTCCCACTATGTGGTCACAATGTTCACTGTATTTTCATTTTCTCCTAGATAGTCAACAGCAACTGTCCCCAGCCCTTGGAGCTAGCACATCACTGATCACAAAGTACCAGGAAAGAGAAGTTGTAGTTTGTGGCTGGTTAGGGTGTTTTCACACTTACCCAAAGAATTAGCAGAAAGGGGTTAACCCTGTGATTACCTAAACTCTGATTGCCAGAGCACAAGTAATTGGGTAAGTATTATTGATCTTGTAATCACCGAGCCAACCTTTCCACTTTGTGATCACAATGTTTGGTTTACTTTCATTTATAGATTTTATTACACACAGTGGCAAGTTATTATTAGCATAATTAACCAAAAAGTTTGATTGCCCTGGGGCCAGGTTGTAACATGAGCAGGTTTCATACGATCCTCTGTGACACAGAAAAAGATTCACAGACATTTTTAGAGAAACACATACAATGCTTCATAAGGTAGGCTCACCTGAGGCACACTCTGGCAGCATTCAGAGGTTGGGCTCTGTGTTCGCCTAAATTACTGACCAGATGGTGACTGATTAGTGACTAAGGTCAGGTACTCTTTTAAGGAACTTGAGGTTTAGGTCTCAGTGGTTTCTCATTCTTTGTTAAGGCAAAGATAGAAAATGTCTCTAAAATATTTTAGTCACTCATGTCTTGAATACTATTTATTTTACCAATGAGGAAGTACTATTTTAACACTCTCCATGCTAATTACTAAGTTACCACAATGCTGTTCCCCTGCCTTATTACACCGGGTAAGTGTTATTTGTTCTTCAAGATATTACCTCAAGCACCACCTCTTTTTGAACTGTTTCATGTCTTTACTATGTAAAATCTGGCCCAGGGTCCATCACCACTGCTTGGAGCTTGTTAGAAATTCAGATTCTCAGTCCCATTTACAACCTGTTGAATCAGAATCTTGGGGGAGGCTGGAGAGATGGGAAGAGAAGAAGTAAAAAGGATCAGAAGGTGATATATTCTAGGTATCAGTATCCCATGATGAGTATAAGGAAGATATAAGCATCTTCATGTGTCTCAAACATATACTAATAAAAAGTTTAAATGAAGATTCCCAAGGATATAGAAACAGTGAAGTGCGAGAAATATTTTGTAGCAGGTAGTTGTCTCTCAGCTGTGGCTCCTTATAGAGCTGCGATCTTGCCTTTGTTCAAATGCCTACCACTTTGAATTAATAACTAATGCTTTTTGCCCATTCATTCAGGGAAATTATTGTGTGTTACTCATTTCTGTACACCTGTCGTCTAGCACATATTGGATGCTTAATTCATGTTGAAAGAATGAGCAAGCATCCTTGTCCATGGCAAAATTAGTTGTTCATATCCAAATTCCCGTTTCTCCTACTTCTACCTTGTGTATGCATCCTCAAATACTCAAAGTCAGAATGTGAGTATGGACAACATAGTGTCTGGCTTTCCAGGGCTGTGATTAGAGGGAGGAGAATGTTAGGTCTAGGAGCCCATAGCTGTGGCATAAAGGATGGATTTTTTTTTTACTTGATAGGTGGACTTAGGGAAAAGGCAGAGTCACCTAAGGGGGCTTCAAAGGTTTAAATATTTGTATCCATTCAAAATATATGTTCAGCTGGGGATTTAGTTCAGTGGCATAAAAGCACCTGCCTGGTGTGTGCAGTTTGATCCCCAGTACAAATAGATAAATAAATAAATAAATAAATAAATAAAATAAACAAAACATATCTTGAATGTTAGGTGATGACATTAAATGATAGGGACTTTAGGTGATGAGTATGCTAGAAGGGTTCTAACTTCATGAATGACATTAATACCCTTATAAGAGTCTCTTGCATATTTTCTGCCATGTCAGGACACAGAAGTTGTCTCATCTACCTTTTCTGTCATATGATAAGGCAACAAAAAATGACGTGTGGAAAAACCCTCACAGATACTAAATCTACTATCATCGTGATCTTGAATTTCCCAGTTTCCATAATACTAAGAATGAAATTCTGGTTGTTTATAAATTACCAGGTTTGTGGTATTTTATCATAATAGCAAGAATTCAGTCAGAAAGGATACATACTTGTGGTTCTGAATACATTTTCTGTCTCAACCCATTTCTGAAACATCAGAATTCCGGCCATGATAGTAATAGAATGTAACAGAGATTTTCACTGAGACTCCCAATCCTCTGTTCTAGTGAAACCCACACCTCATCTTTGCTGTTAAACCCACTAATAAATGTGGTGGACTCCATGTCCTGTGTTTGAGGCACAAGTGCACTGAGAAGGAATAAGAACCAACAACACATCCCGAGTTTGGAATTGAGGTTTGGAATGGGTGGTAGATACAGATACCTAACTATCCTTCCAGTGTCTAGGAAAACTGGTCTAAGGTAGAAAAGAACAGGTAGTGAGAAGTTCCATCAAAGTCAGGGTGAGTCAGGGCTGGTCCAAATCCAACGGTTGAAGGCACAGAACACCTGGGCAGAAATTTCTCAGCCAAATGTCTTTTTAGATGAGCACTATTAACTAAGGTTGACACAGCTCTTGGGAACACAATGGAATTGTGAAACAAGTTTATCACCTACTCAGAATCCAGTCAGTGGCGGTAGAATAATATCTTCAAGTGTGTTTACTGGTCCTTAGGGGTCACCATTTAGGAAGGGGTAGATGCTACCAAACTGGTCAAAGTTTTTGATCCTAGATAAAGGAATCCTACAGAATATTTAGGAAAGTCAGGTAGGTGAGTGATGTACAATGACAAACTTGGAATGGAGGAGGCAGTGGAATAATAAAAGGAAAGTACAACGCTGGAATCATATCCAACTGATACTGTCACGTGGGAATCTAGATTTATAATTTTCAAGTATACAAATCCCAAACTTATATTATCTCCTTTGATAAACTCTGGTAAGTAGTTCCTAAAGTATACAAGAGGCAAATAATTTTGTGAGAGCTAATGTAAGCTTAACGTGTCAGTTTGTGACATTGGGCTTCATAAATCTTTTTGTGTATATGGATTTCAGGATTTTGGTCTCCTGGATGCTTTGGGATCTCTTTGTGTCCTTGTAAGAACACAATGGATATGTACAAAAAAAGGAAGTAAACTGGTTAGCTAGTGTTCCTTGTTGATTTATGTGAAATCAGCCACTTTAACCAGTTTCTAATTCATTAAAACAACAATAAAACAGGTGAAACCGGGCAGTGTTTTTTTCTCTCTCATTCTTCATATCTTGTAATTACTCAGGTCCAAAAGATTTCACCCCAAACATCATCAGTTGATCTCTTTCCCTTTTATTCCTGTCATATTTTGCCTACATCAGTTTGAAGGTATCCTTACTGGCTTAATGAGGAAACTACACAGAGTATACATTTTCTTCCATGATGAGGTCTGTGACTGCATCCGCTGATAGGGCCACATGGGTCCTTGTCATTAGAGTGAGTGAAACAAGAAACCAGATGTAGTAGATGGATTTGCAGGAGCTATTCCCAGTCCTGAATTAAAGTAGAATAGCACATGGATCAATTTTTGTCTGGGAATTCTTTTTCCCCCCTTCCAATTTTCCTGGGTAAGCATGAGTGATATATAAAAATAGGGTAATTGAGTTTCTTTTAATTGTATTTATTTGTCTTTTACATTTAAAAAATTTTACATACATGGATATAATATTTTGACAAGATTTTTAGTCAAATAGATATTTTAATATAATATATAAATATATTTTTGACAATTCATCTCTCCTCCTAGCCCATTTTATCCTGTCTCTCAACCCCTTTATTTTCTCCCTTCTCTGATAATAATATCATTCCTATATTTTGTTGTTTTGTTTTTTAAAATTCCATATAATAGTGAAAACATGATGATTGTCTTTCTGAGTCTGGCTTATTTCTTTAACATGATAATATTGAGTTTTACCCATTTTCCTGAAAATGAAATAGTTTCATTTTTCTTTATGACTGAGTAATGCTCCATTGTATGTATGTACCACATTTTCCATCTTAACAATTCTGATGGCATATTAGAAATTCAGATGTCCATTGATTAAGTGACTTCAGTGTCAATATATTAAATAATTACATTTAAATAAAAGGGAAAACATAAGACAGGAGAAAATGGTCTTTGCTCAGGATTTGACTATCATTTTACCTGAAGGGTTAGTATATGGAGAATCTTTTGTAGAGCTACATTTTTGAGATGTTTTAAGCACATCCTGGTGTGACCACAGTTATAGGCAGGGATTTTTCTAATGTTAACTTGAAGGGAGATGAATGATAACAGTATGTCTTAACTTAGGTTTACCAATGAATATTAAAGAAAAGAGAGGCTCAGTGAAGAAGTATTGATTTTGTTTTAGCTACAATGCCTCTACCTGTATTTAGATGTCTTGGATGATGGTAACAGTTACAGTTACCTAGAAGCTACACTATCTCAGATAAGGTACCTACCCATAATTAGCATTAAATCTCTTATTTGTGCAATGAAAATACCACCTGTTCCATATTTTGTAGTGGGGATTAAATTTAAAAAATGTGAAATCTCTTAGCAAAACAGTATACAATAAGAAAATGATGAATTACAACATACTTATTCCTCATGAAAATATCACTACCTCTACCTGTTCTGATAAAAAAATCATTTTAAGTAAGTTCTAGAAATCAAAATCCAGACATCTGGAGGAATATCAGAAAGACAAAATAGTTTTTAAAACATATTCAATGTATAACATGTTTCCATGTTGCAAAGTTTGAAATGCAGAAAGAATGAAAGAAAGAAAGAAAGAAAGAAAGAAAGAAAGAAAGAAAGAAGAAAGAGGTCGCTTTATAGTAGTCATCTTTCTCAGTCATAGTTTGCCTTTTATTAGGTAACCAATATTAACATTTTTTTAGTGTCTTCAAGAAAATTGATTTCTATAAGCACAAACAAAAATTCCCTTTATTAACTGCATTAAAAAGTATTTTTAGAGCCTAGTATCTCATCTATCTTGGTATGAAGTATTATTTTTCACAAGACCCTCATACTCTGCCCCTTTGACACATGCGTGTCTACTACTAGTTCCTGAAGTCACAGTTCAGAGTTATCTTACATCTAGACCATAGCACAATGGGACATAATTTATGGCTCTAGTATTTGCACCAAACATTACCTTGTTGTATATTGAATTTACATGACAGCTAAATATGGTTAAATCCAAATGATAAAAGAATTTTCTGTGCTTAATTAAATTAGCTGAATATGTGTGTATCCTGATGCAAATATATTTTCCTCATAAAGATCATTCTGCCCTTTGCTAGGCATAGGAAGTCTCAGATTAACTCTGTTTTTTTTTTTATTGAGTTTCAAAAAGTGGTCTCTGATGTACACCAAGAAACCCCTGTGATGAACCATAGTTTTGAAAGTTTTTAGGAACATCTTTATGTTTTTCTAGTTTCTCTGGAATAAATATAACATATTCAAAGTATAAAAAGATTGACTTTTGAGAAGTTATCAATAAACTCCAAGGAAAACTTCCAGGAAGTCAGGGGAATTGGAAATCCTTACATCATTCTTGGGGACACACCCACTACAGAAGTAGGGTTAATGTGAGTGAACTTCATTGTAGAAATACAAAACCTGGACACTGCAGGGAATCCTGCAGGTCTCTATCTAGACCCATTTCCGTTTAGTTCATTCCTTCCTTCTACCTAGGTACCCAGCGCTGCAGCAAAGGCTTGCAGTTCTCCTGGCTCTGGTAAAGTGCCTTAAGCATGGGCTGTATCATGGGAAATTACAGTTCCACCACGGGGATCAGTTGGTAGCCTGCTTTTGATTGACTAACATGGATTCTTTCTTTTTTTTTTAATTTTATTTAATGAGAAAAAATAAAAAGCAAAACAGAACAAGGGGTAGAAACAATACAGAATTTCAGAAAAAAAAGCAGTAAGAAATCACTAGTTGATAAATTATATACTGTCTTCTTAGACCTAGTTGTTAAAGTTACAAAATTAAAGCATACAAAGTGTACATTCAAACAGTGAGGCTGCAAAGAAGTTCAATGATCCAGTAACAACTTAGCAACATGGTTATCAATCCTACACACTTAAACATACACGCAGCCATATCCTCTAGAGCACTTTCTTTTCTTCTTTTTACTTTTAAAGTCCATTATCTGCTTAGTTATATCCTGTTTCAGGTTGCTCAGTACCTTACTGACTTGTTTTGTTGTTGTTATATACTTTTAATCACCTTATATAATTCTGTTGCCTTGTTTTTGAGTTTCTCCTCATCTATGATCCATGGATCAGCTTTGGTGGAGTTGGGAGATTTTTGGAGGTATTTTGTTACTCTCTTATCTACTTTTTTTTTTTTTTGAAGGTAGCAAAATACAGCAGAATAAGACAGAACAAACCCACGTGACCGCGCTGCAATAAAACTACCACAGAACCTCAGAGCACGTCACCAGGACACAAGCAATGGGCTCAATAGTACAGCCCATTTTGTTCACATTAGCTGTTCTTTCAATCAAATAGAGGAAAATGGAAGGAAATATCGAACTTTTAAAAACAGAATATTGAATAAAGCAGTACCATTAATCAAAACTGAGCAAAACAGTGATAAAAATATTTGCCTTCAAAGAGATGGTAGAAGGAAATC
>PVLA01014948.1:0-27787 GCA_004027455.1 Hydrochoerus hydrochaeris
AGGTAAACCATTCCTCAGTTTATAACTTGCATATCAAATAAAATTCTGCTTTATGTCTGATAATTTTTGTTTATAATTTTTTTCTTAAGTTTACTGATACTTTTTAGATAGACATAATGATCACATTCATCACAAGGAATTTGTGCCTTTACATGATATGTGTTGCTTCTGACTTTTTTCCCACTCCCTCCCTTCCCTTCTTCTCCTCTTTTACAAAACTTTGTTTCCATTTTTTCCTTCTTTTGTCAATTTTTCCTTTTCTCTTTCTTCCTTTCCCACTCCCATAGCCTCCCTTCCCATTTGAACATTTTCTTCCTATTTAAAATATTTGTTACACATTTTAGTCTTTTTTTAAAACTTCAGTTTCTCACACCAGGGAAACAATGAAATCTTTACACATGTGTGTCTGCTTTATTTTATTTAAGAGTGTGGTTTTATGGTACCTTTATTTACAGAGAAATGTCTCAAGTTTATCCTTCCTTATGATTGAGTAGCATTCCATTGCATAAATAAACCACATCTTCGGTATCCATTCTTTGGTTGATGGGGATTTGGGCTGTTTCCAAGTATGCTGCTATTACAAAGTATGCTTCAATAAACATGAGTGGGCATATATTGTGGAGGTGTGACACATTTAATTATTTTGGAAAGATTGAAAGTAGGTGAATATCTGGATTGAATAGAAACTCTAGTCTGTTGAGGATTCTCCACACTGATTTGCACAGTGGCTGCACCAGTCTATATTATCACCAACAGTGGGGAGTCGTTCCTTTTCCCACATACCTCTGGAAGCATTTCTTTCATGAAATTGAATGTGAATCAGTACTCCTAAAGTCATTCCTAGCAGCAAGTATTACCCTGATAGCAATATCAGTGAAAGATTCAATCAAAAAAGAGAAGTACACTCCAATCTCCCTAATGAACACAGATACAAAAATCCTTGGCAAGATACTGGCAAACAGAATCAGCAAATTATCAAGATTATACAGCATGATCAAGTAGGTTTCATCCCAGGGATGCAGGAGTGGTTCAACATATACTAATCAATAAATGCATTACATCATCTTAACAGAGCCAAGGACAAGAACCATATGATCATCTCAATAGCTGCAGAAAAAGCATTTGACAAATTCCAACACCCAATCATGACAAAAAAAAAATCCTTCAGAAAATTTGAATAGAGGATCTTTATTTCAATATGATAAAATCAGCCTATGACAAACCAACAGCCAACATCATACTGAATGGTCAAAAACTGAAAACCTTCACTGTAAAATCAGAAACAAGAAAAGAATATTCACTTTCACTACACCTGTTCACTATAGTTCTGGAAACATTAACCAAAGCAATTAGACACAGGAAAAAAATAAAGATAAAAAATGGAGAAGTTAAATTATCATTATTTGCAGATGACATGATACTCTACATAGACAATTCTACTAAAAGACTCCAAAAACTTCATCAAAAGACTTATAGATTTAAGTACAAAATTCAGTCACATAGCTGGATACAAAATCAACATCAAAAATCAATAGAATTCCTGTCCACAAATAATGAATGCACTTAAAGAGAAATTAGAGGATCCACACCTTTCAAAATAGCAATGAAAAGAATCCAATACTTAGGAATCTATTTCTTTTATAGCAATCATTAGTAAAATTTTTATTGTTTTCACATTAATTATAACTAACTTTGAATCTGTCAGTTTTCATTTAATTCCAATTGAAGAATAATCTTAACAGAATCATAATTTTTTAGTAGATTTCTACTTTTTATACTGATGATTTAACATTATGATTACTAGAATTATCACATAGATAAAGAAAAATCTTAACCATATTAATTTGGATTTGGACACCTAGAACTGCCTTGCCTACAGAATTCAGCAGAATCCTGCCTAGAAGCAATTGCTGCTTCTTAATGTAAAATTCTAGCCTTGGACTACAATAGACTTCTTGGAATATCAACTTTCATGTGATGTTAATTAAAAACAGTGTTTCTATTATTCTATTAGCTGCTGTCTTTGTCTAAAAATTAATTCAGAAAGTGATAAAGTTAAAGTTAGTTTCATATGACTACTTAGACACTTCAAAATATGGCTGTTTGATAATTCCTCATATTTCCATTTATGTCAGTCTCTCATTGGCTATTGGAATAGACATTTTAAGTCTTTTAATTTCTCCATCCTTACAATATTTTCAGGGTATAATGTGATTTTAATATAGTAGTTTATTAAAGCTAAATATAACCTCAATTAAAGACATTTTATATTGTCAGATTTAGTTTAAAATTCTATATGTAATTTAACATTACAACTATTACTACTGTTGATTTCTCACAATAAGTATGGTGCTGTAAAACAAAAGCTAAATTATCTCTAAAATCCTCATTTTATCAATAATATGTAATATTAATTACATGATTAAATAAGCTTAATATTTTAATGGAACTATTTCTTTTTTCTTTTTTTTTTTTTTGGTACCAGGGATCTAACTCGTGACCACACACTTGCAAGGCAGGTGCTTATGCCACTGAGCTAAATCCCCAACCCCTGGAACTATTTTCATTTCACTGTCACATTTTTACATGTAGTTACCAGCTAAGTATGAAAATTAATATTAGTTCTTAGCCTAGTCAAAGTGTCTGAAATACAGTACCAAAGTAATGCAGTATTTTATTTCAAATAAATCAGGTACTCACTATTAAAAAATCATGTTCTGTATATTACTTGAAGTAATATAAATACTTATTAGTGTTACTTTCAAGAGATCAAAAAATATAAGCACGGGATTCTCCTTTTTATTCTGGACCTTTCACTCTTAACAACAGTGAATAGTATGCATCATTATTTGCTCACTCATTTTATTTGTAACATTGCTTTGCTACCAACTAAAACCCAATAGATAATCTAAAAAATGTATATATAACATTTATAATAAAAATGCTCCTCTATAGATTGTATCTTTGACTAAGTAGGGGTATATACATAACCTTTACCAGTTGCATGGTAGACTTACACAAAATCAGACTGTTTCCAGAGTTGCTTGTCACCATACCTAAGAAGTGTCTTCTACTAACAGAGACTTAATAAATTATGTAAATATTTAACCATTAAATTAAAATATAGTATGAAGCTTATTTTACCTATTTTTTTTGAAAGGAACTCCACTCTATGTGTCAATTCATTGCTGAAATTTGTAGATGTAGGCCATCCCAGTTCAACAATGTACAAATTGATTTGCTTCTTTTTCCAAGTAATGAAGAAAATTCTCAATGAAAATTTCTATAGGAGACCAAATTTTTAATCTTATTTTTCATTCTTCAAGTAAAAAAATTTGGATGCTTGTAATTTCTGTTTAAATTATTAAATAAAACAATTCCTTCATTGGTTTAACAACAATTTTTGCTCACTTTAAATATGCTATTATTGTGGTCCCTGCTGTGATACCCAAATGCTAATGTCTCTCATAGGTGCATGCTTTTAATGAAAGTTTGATATCTATAACTTGACTATCCTTTCTTTTTTCTATACCAGCAAATGTCTTAACAGCAAAAATAAGAACTGTTTGGTCTCTTTCTCACTTATGATTTTCCAGGTGTGCTTAATCAAGTAATCATCATGCAGGCAAAATTCTTCAGTGAATTCTTGACTCTAAATAAGAAAGAACATTTTCCTTATGATAATGCTTCTAATCCTGTTTCAAATAAAATGGTGATAATTATGAGTCAGAAATAAAGTTGGAGAACAAGAGAGTGCATTATAATGTAAGTAATTAATGTCAATATCAGAGAGAATTTGTATTGCAAAAGACACTGGGCATTCTCCTGGTAAGACTTGTAAGTATTTTTCATAGAAACTGTTCTTATACTTTCTCATCTGGTAAGATTACATAATCACTTTTGAAATAATGAAATCTTACTGATTGTTGCAAAATGAATGAATGAATGACATTCACTTATTACTCTTGCTAAGGCACATGTTGAAAGTCTCCAAGACTGTAATACTCTTGTATTTTGCATTGATCAAATAATCTATTTTTATACTCTTTCCCCATATAAAAAGTCATGGAGTATTCTCCCCTTTCTTTTTAATCACTCTGGGTTCTTTATTATTGAAGTCAACTAAATTAAAAGAGTTAATGTAAAGAAACTGAGGTACCCCAAACTTTAAAGTGTATATCCTACTGTCAGTCAGAATTTCCGAGAGACAATGAAGTTGAACTTGCATACATTTTACAACCAAAACAAAGCACATGGAAAACTTTGGAAATGTCTCTGATAATTTAATCAAAAAATGTTAGGTTCTGCTGATTGCACCATTGTGTGCAGTTAATTTCTGCCTTCATTGTCCTCATGACACATAGACACATTAAAAGATGAAGGCAGATAGAAAATCCTTTACAGACTACTGGCTGTTGAGATAGCTGTTCTTCTCTTTACAGTTAGTGGAATCCTTACTGCTTCCTGCATTTTCTTTCCTTTCCTTTTTTATTCCAATGGAGAAGAGAAAGCAATAAAACAATATAACATAAACAAATCAACAGGTTTCTGAATCTCAAGTCAGACTGCATGTAATTAAGTGAATAGACTCACAGGTATTGGAATAAGGGTGCTAGGGAGCATGGGGAGGTCGCTGGCTGCTACATCCCTCAGTATGTTGATGTTGGAAGCTTCTGCTGAGCAAAACCATCCAAGCCTGCCTGCTTCACACTACTCTTCCTCAAGGCAGGATATCACCTCATGCTTCCTGGAAATTCATCCTAAAAGAATCAACTTTTGCCCATCAAAATTATATTTGATTACTTCTTTACCACTTATTCTGCTAAAGGCAAAAATAAGCAACAGACAAGACCATCTCTTCCAAGTTACAAAAACAATTTTATATCAAACAATCACTATAATTATTATTTGTATTAATATATATGCAATTTACATTACTTGTAGATAATTAAAGTTAAAGAAATGTAGACCATAAAAATAATTCCATTGGAATATAAAATCAGTAATATCAGAGCTGGCTTTTCTTATTCACAGTTTTATACACACAACCTAAGACAGAATTTGGTACATAGGATGTTCTCAAAAATTTCTGCTTTCTTAGTAATTCTGCCTATAAAGAGTAGTAAGTATGCTTATCACGATAGAGAGCCTATGTGAAGGACTCCAAGGATTATTACCTCACTACATTGATGTTTGTCTAATCCCCTCTCACACTGAATTAAGATTAAGAATGATCTGTGTGATCTGCATGTTTAAAGAAATTGTAATTTCCAAGGCTAAGTCATAATAGATCGTTGCAATTTCTGTTTTGATCTTTAGTATTGCTTATTCTAGGGAAACCTTTCATATTGTAAGGCTATTGACATTGAGTTCATGGTGAAGCCCAGGTAAAAAGAAATGGAAATTTTTTGGTAGTAGGCAATGATAATATCCCAGAGCTTTGAACAATATCACTGGAAAATGGACCCTTTGGTTCCTATCAAATTTTCAGGTGGTTTTAGTTCCAGCCAACATGAAAGATCCTACATGGAAACTTCTTACACAAAGATTTCAAAATTCCTGACACAAAGAAACCATGAGAGATGACAAGCTGTAATTATGAAGATACTAATCTTCAGAGGATTTTTACTGTGAATTAAGTAGCTAACAAAAAAGAATTTCTGCCAACATATCTAACTTGGTGAGAGTCCATGTTAAAAAAAAAAAGCCATAGCGCTCAATGGTTTCCTCTTTTCTCCAGACTGTATGGACTTTTGGTAAAAGTCTGTGGAATCTTGCTCGAGGTGAGTTGGTCTCTTTTTGATATCTTTACAGAAACTCTCCCACTGTATATTTCTTCTATGGCTCACTGCACACTGAGTGGTTTTAGCCTGTTAGGTTTTAGTTTGGGGGAGTGGCTATTATTACAAAATATCATTAATAGGCAATTTATAAATGACAGAAGTTTATTCCTTAGAATTTTAGAACCTAAAAAGTGCAAGGCACCTGCAGATACTGTGTCTGGTGAGGCTTGTTCCTCAGTCTGCGCCTTCTCACATTGTCCTTATACAGTGGAAGGCGGAAAGAGGCCCGCTCAGCGCCACTCCTCCAGGACACCAATCCCACTCACAAGACCTCTGCACTTGAGCCTTACCACTTTCCACCTCCTAATGCCATCCAGCACAGGAGCCTAGGGGAGAGCATCAACATTTAAACCAAAGGAAAGCAATCTCCTTCACATACATTTTGCATTTCAAAATGCCACGGTGATAACAATGTAAATATACTAAGTAGAACATAAAAACTAAGAATACTAAGCATCCGTAATACAAAAAGAATCTAACATCTTTAAAAATATAAAAATTATCAAGAAGATAAAACACAAATATATTAAAAATAGAGTGAAATGAATGCTATACAAAGAAGCATGGAACAAATCAGTTCAGATTGACTGGAATTCCATGTTTGTGAAAAACACGATACTAACTAATAAAATTATGCAGCTTCCTAATTGCTGATACACCTCAGAGAGATAATTTACTGAACCAATACAAGCCATAAAGGGACAGTGACCTAGTAAATAAATTGGAAATGTAGTAAAATAAAATACAAATGATGACATAGCATTATTTTAAAGAAATCCAGGAAATAGTTTTTATTACTCAGAAAGTTTTATTTGGTGAATACTTTAGGTTTAAATATCTTGATATGTTTCAATTTTGTGATTTTGTTTTACCTTAAGAATTTTTGAAAACTGCCCTATTAACAAGTGTTTACTGAGCACCTAAAATACACTCAGGACTGTTATAAGCACTGGGTATGCAGCACTGAATAAGAAAGGAAAAGCCTTCTCCTTAACAGAGCTAAAAACTGGCAAAGAATAAAAGTCTCAAACATGTACTATAATATCAGATGGTGTTAAATGCCATGAAAAAAAAATGTGACAGGCAAGATGAAACAAAATGATGAATAGTTTGAGAGAGCAGGGTTAAAAGTTTAACAGTCATTTGTTACTGAATGTTACAAATGGACATGTTGCTAAACGTACAAATTTGGTTCTCAACCCTTGAGTGCATAGAGGCTATTTCTATGTGTTCCAAACAGGGTTCAGTTTGGTTCTGTCAGCTTCCTTATCGATCCTCTTTCCTAAATGTTTAGCCAGAAATTTGATCTTAATCACTTTGCAGATTGCATTGAATCTGTATAACAATTTTGGAAAATACCACTAACATACCTCATAGATCTAGAGAAATCACTCCTAAAATTCATCTGGAACCAGAAGAGATCTAGAATAGCAAAGGCAATTCTAAGCAGCAAAGCCAAGGCAGGAGGCATCACAATCCCTGACTTGAAGTTATACTACAAAGCTACCCTAATAAAATAAACATGGTATTGGAATAAAAATAGACCTGAAGGTCAATGGAATAGACTAGAAGATACAACTACAAACACGCTCAATCACCTTATTTTTGATAAAGGGGCCAAGCATGTTCACTGGAAGAATGACAGTCTCTTTAATAAATGGTTCTGGAAAAACTGGCTTTCCATATGCTGAAAACTAAAATTAGACCCATGCCTATCACCATGTACTAAACTAAAATCTAAATGCATCAAAGATCTAAATATTAAAACAGAAGACAAAGTAGGTAAAAATACTGAAGACATTGGGGTAAGTAGAGAATTCATGAACAAGAACCAAACTGCATGGGAAATACTTCCCAGAATCAGTAACTGAGATCATGCCTTATTAAAGAGTTTCTGCATATCCAAAGAAATCCCCAGCAGAGTGAAAAGAAAACCCATAAGTCCTCAGATGAAGGACTTCGGTCTAGAACTTATAAATAATTTAAATAATTTTAAAAAATCAGACACCCAAAATTCAAAGACCCAACCCAAAAATGAGCATCCAAGATGAACACACAGTTCTCAGATGAAGAAATATGAATGGAAAATAAATACATGAAAAAATGCTCATCATCATTGGTCATTAGAGAAATGCAAATTAAAACCACACTGAGATTCCATCTCACTCCAGAAAGAATGGCCAGGATCAACAAAACTACCAACAACAAATGCTGGAGAGGCTGTGGGGAAAAAGGAACTCTTCCGCACTGTTGGTGGAAGGGTAGACTGGTGCAACCACTGTGGAGGTCAGTCTGGAGATTCCTCAAAAAGCTGGGGTTGGAGGTCCCAGCTATTCCACTCTTAGGCATATTTCCAGAAGATCTGAAAACATCTTACCACAGTGATATATGTACACCCATGTTTATAGTGGCACAATTTGTAATAGCCAGATCTTGGAAACAACCTAAGTGCCCATCAACAAAGGAATGTATAAAAAATTGTGGTACTTTTATGCAATGGAATACTACTCAGCTATAAAGAATGATCACATTGAGATATTTATAAATAAATGGATGCAACTTGAATCTATACTCAAGTGAAATAAATCAAACTCACATGTATAAATACTGTATAATCTTATTAGTGTAAGAAATGGTAAGAGTACAGAAGATTTTATGGAAATCATGCTTCACCATTATACTGCTCTGATGTCTTATGTCTTCTTTCATTAGTTGTAATGGTTTTATTCTTTTTTGTTTGATTTTAATATATGTGATGGTATGAATACTTACTTTGAAGAAAAGACAATATGGCAGCCATTGTTGATTTGATATCATCTTGCTCTGAAGTCCATGCTCTTGTTTTTCTTTTACCATTGGTTCTATCATGTTGTGTCTCATTGGATTTTAATATGTATGATAGTATAAACAAATTTTTTATGGAAAATGAGATAATATAGCAGCCATTGTTCATCTTCAGTTATTTGGTTCAGAATGCCTTGCAATACTTCCATTCTCTTGAGTTGTTTTATTCTACTTTGTTATGTTTGACATTATTGTGTGTAAAGCTAAGCTCAGCTATTTCAAAGAAAGAGACATTATGATAGCTACTGTTAATATCCAATTGTCTTATTGTGAAGTATTGTGTTGCTTACATTGTTCTGTTCTGATCTGCTTAGATTTGTCCTCTTTTGTTTTATTCTCTTTAAAATAAAAAAAATTAAAAATGAAAGTTTTCTCCCTTAAAATCATGCAAGACTATGCTTATTCATTTTGGAAATCTTAAAGAAAACACATGCATGCACCATGAGCCAACACACCTGTTCATTGTCTTATAGTTGTACTCAAAAGCACATGGGAATATGGTGCTGGTGCTGTGGATCACTCCCAGATTTCTCATTGCTGTGATTTCCAAGGCACTAACCACTCACATTTCAGTCCCCAGAAAAGAAGTCCTGACTTAAATGTTCTTACAATTCAGGATTCAGTACAGGAAAGTGCAAAAAATACAGAAATCATCCAATTTACAAGACTTATAATCGATATATTCCAAAGTTCATATCTCTTCTATTTTGAAAATCTAGAAGCTAACCAGTCTCAGGCAAACCAACTGTACCTTCCTGAGTCTCTTATCTCAGAGTAAAGGAAAGTGTCCTTAGAGGAAGGAAGGCAAGAAAGAAGGAAAAAATGACTCTTCTTTCTTGGTAAATCTACAGGAAGGTACTACAGTCAATTTTGCAGGTTATTTATAGCAAAGAATAAAATAAAAGGGAATTAGATATTTTTCCTCCATTTTAATAGTTTTATACTTGATTGTCAGATGTCATGTCTCATAGTCAGCTTTTTGTAAGTGAAATAAGATACCTGAGATCAGCAATCTAAATAGAGAACTGTCTACTTTGGCTTGTGGTTTCAGAGTTTCAGTTCATAGGCTCCTGCTTTTGCAAGTCTGGATCTGCTGTGAGACAGCATTATGGTGATAATGTGTGGAGCAGGAGGAAATTCACCTCATGGCAGCCAGGAAACAAAAGAGGCAGAGGGTCTGCGATTGCACTATCTCCTTGAAGGCCATCCCCGGTGGCCTGGCCCCTTCTACGAAGCCCCATCTCTGAATGCTTTACCACTAATACAAGTAGCACAGGCTGGCAACTGAGTATTAGGTGCATGAGTGTTTAGGAGAAGTTTGTGATCCAAAGTGTAACAGGATATTTCCATGACAAAACAGAGTACAAGACTGGAACACAGTATTAGACTTAATTTTTTCTGTCAAATTAGGTTCATTGACATTGATATGGCCCATTATAAGAAGTATAGATGTCTCTGTTCTTTCTGAAGGTAAATATTTGCAAAACAAGTTAAATGAAGTGCCCAAGAGTTTCAGTATTTAAGCCAATCAGTAAAAGCAGGGAAACCCTAGAGATACACATAGATGGTCTTTACATATGATCAAAGTCATCTTTGACTAGAAACACTAGGCTTAGAATCAGGTGAAAGACTACTAGTTGTTGGAAAGGAAATGCACAACAACTTTGCAGAGATTTAGGTAGGTTCTTTGTAAAGATAACTAAAAATATGACCAGCAAATAAATACAGATTGTGTTACATGGATTACAAGAGAGACTAGGATAAAGACTAATACTTATGAATAGGTTCATGATTTGAAATTGTTATAGCAAGTTTAGGTTTATCAGAAGTGAAGAAACCAAGTGGCACATAAAGAAGTGGAGGTATCAAGCTTTATTAGGCTTGTGGGCCCAGAGAAGTTTGACCTTCCAAAGACTGAGCCCCGAGGCTGGGGTATGAGAGCCTCACACAGAGGCTATGGTGAGAAATGCAAGCAAGCTAAGCTACAAAAGCAGTTATTCAAAAGTGACAGGTTTACAGCTCATATCTGGGTGGCCTCAGCTGGCTGAGGAGTGAGATAGCAAGATGCAGTGAAGCCACTTGCTTGTTGGGCCAGGGTGCAACTGGTATGGGGAAAGGAGGAGGTGTCTTCAGAGTTGAAAACTTTTGTTTTCCCCATCAAAATAATACCCTATTTCATAGTGTGGTAAAAAAAAATTAGTTACAGAGAAACTTGTGAGCTGCAAGTTTTCAGGTTTTCAATTACTCTCACATCTCATCCACGGGCAGACAAAGTGAGGCCTGAAGATTCTAGAAGTGGTGCACTGACACGGTGCTTCAGAAATGGAGACTGCTCATGTTAAACTACATCTTCCAGTCAAAGTTTGTGAATCACCTTGGAAGGGAAATATAACTGGAAAGGCTCAAGGCACCAGATGGTCTAGAAATAAATACCAGTGTCAAGAGTTGTCTATGAAATTTTAAACTGCTAATGCAGTGTCTCCAACTTCTTTTTTCATTTTGCCCTCTGGAATGAGCCATTACCAATGTGCTGCTCCTAAAACCATACATGAAAGCTTTTAATATCACAAATATACTGTATTTCTTTATGTACTATATGTGCATCTGTGCTTTTCACAAAAAAGATAAAAATCTTTAAAAAATGAGCTTCTCCTCAACAACCAATGATCACCTTCACAGATACAATTATTCTCTTTAAGAGTGCACATAGAGGGTTGGGGATTTAGCTCAGTGGTGTAAGCACCTGCCTGGTAAGTATGAAGTCATGAGTTCGATCCCCAGGACCAAAGGGGGAAACACACACACACATAAACACACATACATGCATGCACACACACACACAGAATGCACATACATGCACGCACACACACACACAGAATACACATAGGAGAAAAAGGACAGAATCTCTCCCATATGAAGAAAAATGTGATTGTAATCTCTATCACTAAGGAAAAATTTATCTTCCTGTCATCCATATGTTATGAAACCCTGAGATTCCAGGATTATTCCTGTAAAAAATCTGCTTTTCTTTCTCTAATCATGTTTATCAAAAAGGGAATAAACAAACACTCAGATTTATGAATTTGAAATGAAAATTAAATGGCTGATTTTGAGTCATCATAAGGTTTTGATATCTTATTGCCAATCTAGTAGTGGCCATGAAATTATTGAGTTAATTTCCACCTTGTGAAACAGCAGTCCCATTTTTTTATTCTAATAGAATTATTCCCTAGGGCCTTGGGCTCAGTGGCTCAAGCTCTTACTGGGTAAGTGCAAGGTCACTTCCCAGTACCAAAAAAAAAAAGAAAAACTTTAGAATTATTCCCTGTAAAATGATGTTTAAACTACACAATTAAATAACACCCCTGGCCCTGCCACCAGGAACTAAGCGGAAGCCTGCATCAGGGGTAAGCTGCCCAGAACCTCCCACTGGGAACCTAGCAGAAGCCTGCATCAGGCGTAGGCAGCCCAGAACCTCCACCGTGGGCCCGCCCTGCCAGCAGGAACTCAGCGGAAGCTTGCATCAGGGGTGGGCTGCCCAGAACCTCCCCTGTGGGCCCGCCCTGCCACCAGGAACTTAGCAGAAGCCTGCATCAGGCGTAGGCTGCCCAGAACCTCCATCATGGGCCAGCTCTGCCACCGGGAACTTAGCAGAAGACTGCATCAGGTATAGGCTGCCCAGAACCTCCACCGTGGGCCTGGCTGCCACGAGGAACATAGCAGAAGGCTGCATCAGGGGTAGGCAGCCCAGAACCTACCCTGTGGGCCCACCATGCCCCCAGGAATGTAGCGGAAGCCTGCATCAGGGGTAGGATGCCAAGAACCTCCACTGTGGGCCTGCTCTGCCACCGGGAACTCAACAAAAGCCTACATCAGGGATAAGCTGCCTGGAAGCTCCACCAAAGGCCCGCCCTGCCACCTGGAACTCGGCACAAGCCAGCCTTAGGGGTAGGCTACCTGGAACCTCCCCTGTGGGACTGCCCTGCCACCAGGAACATCAAGGAGGCCCACCCAAGACTAAAAACTGCCTTGGACTGCTACAGATGGGCCTGCCCTCCAACCTGGAACATCAGAAGATCTCATCGGTATCCAGTTAGTGTGAGAAAATTTGAAATTTTGCTCCCAGGTTGTAAACTTTGTACTACACTGGATTGACTGTATCAATGTGGTGAGTATACCCCTAAAATAGAGGTGTACAGGGGATAAATAGGGCCAGTAGTAAAACACCCTCCAACTCAATGTAAGACCTTGGTGTGTCTGAAAAGAGTGTGTGTGATTCCCTTCCTACACTTAGAAAACACCAGGCAGAGTGAAAATGACAAAACAAAAAAGCAAAATACAGGCTCAAACATATAGTTCACCAGAAGCAAGTATAGGAGACATTGAAATAGAGGACCCCAAAGTAACACACCTGAAATCTCTGAAAAGATAACCAGTGAAATAAAAAAAAAACTGCATCAGGCTATAGAGGAAATCAAATTAGAAGTAGTCTCCCATGTAAAGATAGAAATAACAACTTTAGTAAAGGAGTTGTTGAATGCAGCTAAAGTAGAACTATAGAAAAAAGTACATGAGCATGGGAAACCAACTGAAACTTTGAATGAACAATATAGAAAACAAGCAGAATTCATGAAGCAAACTCAAAGAGACATCCAAGAAACAAAAAATTCTATTGAAAGTGTGCAAAACTGCCTAAAAGAAGCTGAGGATAAGATTTCGGACCTTGAGGACAGGATCACAGTTAGTGACAAGGAAAGGATAGAACTTTTAAAAATAACAAAGCAGCATGAAATGACAATCCAGAAGCTCCATGATGATGCCAAGAGCAACAATATAAGAATAATGAGCATTAGCGAAGATACAGGCATGCAGGCAAATGACATACATAAAGTATTTACAGAAACAATAGCAGAAAATTTCCCAAACATGGCAAAAGAATCTGATATGCAGATAAGTGAGGCATACAGAACACCAGTCACAATCAACATAAATCCACACCAAGACACATAATAATTAAGATCTCAGACATACAGCATAAAAACAGAATATTAAAAGCTGTCAGAGAAAAGACACAACTCACCTATCAGGGAAAGCCCAATATAATCATGGCAGACTTTTCAGCACAAACCCTCAAGTCAAGAAGAGCTTGGAGTGAGGTATTTCAAGCCCTGAAAGAAAACAATCTTCAAACCAGACTGATGTACCCAACAAAACTTTCATTCAAATTCAATGGAGAAACAAGATACTTCCATGACAAAGAACAACTGAAGAAATTCATGTCCACCAAACCAACCCTAGAAAGAGTACTGAAGGACATACCAGACAGAGATAAAAATGAGCACAATCTCCAAAACAACAACAGAAAGAAATGTCCAGGTAGGATAAACAGTTAAATAAGAGGAAAAGCAGAAAGAAACAACTGGAACATAACATGGCAAAGTCGAGCCAGTACATACCAGTGCTATCCATAAATATAAATGGCCTCAATTCACCTATAAAAAGAAATAGATTGACAGAATGGATCAAGAAACAGGACCCCACAATATGCTTTATACAAGAAACACATCTGAACCAAAAGGAAACTCATAGATTAAAAGTCAAAGGATGGAAAACAGTATTCCATGCAACAGGAACACAGAAAAAAGCAGAGGTAGCTATTCTACTTGCAGACAACATAAACTTCAAACCCAAAATGATTAAAAGAGATAGAGAAGGTCATGACATACTTGTTAGTAGTAAAATTCAAGAGGAAGAACTAATAATTATAAATATATATGTGCCAAATATAGGAGCACCCAACTATATAAGACAGATACTAATGGAGATGAAAAACCAAATACACAAGAACACAATTATAACAGGAGATCTTAACAGCCCATTGTTACAAAGAGATCAACTAGACAAAAAGTCAGCAAAGAAATAACTGCACTGAATCATACCTGTGAGCAATTGGACTTAGTAGATGTTTACAGAGTGTTCCACCCAACCACATCAGAATACACATTCTTCTCAGCTGCACATGGGACATTCTCCAAAATAGACCATATATTATCCCATAAAATATTCTTCAGTAAATACAAAGGTATTGAAATCATACCATGCATAATATCTGACTATAGTGCAGTGAAATTTGAAATTAATGGCAAAAGAAATTGTAAAACCTGCATAAATGCATGAAAATTAAATAACAGCCTTTTAAACAACCAGTGGGCTACAGATGAAATTAAAGAAGAAATAAAACAATAACTACAATTCAATGAAAATATAGAAACAACATACTGTAATCTGTGGGATGCAATGAAAGCAGTCTTTAGAGGGAAATATATAGCAATGAACTGCCATATCAAGAAACAGAATGAGCACAAATAAACAACCTAATGGTCCATCTCAAGCTTCTAGAAAAAGAAGAGCAAGCTAAACCCAAAGCTCATGGAAGAGAGGAAATTGTAAAAATTAGAGCAGAAATCAATGCAATTGAAACTAAAAAAACAATACAAAGAATTAATGAATCAAAAAGCTGGTTTTTTGAGAGAATCAACAAAATTGACAAACCCCTAGGTAACCTTATCAAGAGAAAGAAAGAAAAAACCCAAATTCATGCAATAAGAACTGAAAAGGCAAAAATTACTACAGATACCATGGAAATTCGAAAGATCATGAATACCTACTTTGAAAATCTCTACTCACATAGAGTGGAAAACACAGATGAAATGGACAGATTTCTAGAAACTTATGAATTACCAAAGCTCAACCAAGAAGATATAGCAATTTTGAACAACACAGTATCAGCTATTGAAATTGAAAATGTAATTAAAACTTACCAACAAAGAAAAGTCCAGGTCCTGATGGATTCACAGCTGAATTCTACAAGAAATTTAGAGAAGATTTGATGCCAGTACTCCTTAAACTCTTCAATGAAATAGAAAAAAGCAATCCTCTCTAAATCATTCCTGGAGCCAATTATTACTCTGATACCAAAACCAGAGAAAGATGCATCCAAAAAGAGAACTATAGGCCAATCTCACTAATGAACACTGATGCAAAGTTCTCAACAAAATACTGGCAAATAGAATGCAGCAAATCATCAAGAAGATTATACATCATGACCAAGTGGGGTTCATTCCAGGAATGCAGGGATGGTGTAACATACACAAATCAACAAATGTAATACACCACATCAACAGAGCCAAAAACAAAAACCACATGGTCATCTCAATAGATGCAGAAAAAGCTTTTGACAAAGCCCAACACATGTTCATGATAAAAAACCTTCAGAAACTCAGAATACACGGCATCTACCTCAATTTATAGTTAATTTAATTTATAGTTAATTTATAAATTACTGATTTCTTAGTGGAGCTTTTTCTCATTCTCCTTTTTCTTTCTTTCTTTTAGAATTCTGTATTGTTGCTACCCTTTTTTCTGTTTTTTCTTCTTCTCTTTAAATAAACTTTTAAAAATGTATAATTGTTATTGTAAAAAAAGAGGAAATAGGAAGCGCTATAAAAGATATAGCTGCATGTATGTATAGATGTGTGGGATTGATGACTGTATTTCTAGGTTCTTGTTGGATTCTTGAACAAATCTGTTTGCACTCTCACTGCTTTAGTGTCCACTTTGTGTGCTTTAATTTTGTAACTTGAATAACTATTTCTAAAAAGAACAATATGTAATGTATCAACCAGTGATTCCTTACTATTTGTCTTCTTTTCTTGAAATTGTGTAATATTTCTAATTTTTCCTTTTTTTCTCTTTAAATAAAAAATGAATAAAAAATTTTACCAAACTCTCAACAGAAAAAGAAAACAGAATATGAATGTACATACTCTTCATACAAGTCCTGTACACTTAATAATTATGCATACACCTGGAACAACTTAACCACTCTATATGTCCCACCAGAAATAATTCAAAATAAATCATTTCAGGCAGCTCTATTGCCCTAATATCAGAATCTTCATAGGCAGTAGAAATGTTATTGTTCACTCAGATCACAGTCCGATGTGTGTACATGTGTGTGTTCATATACACATGTGCACATATTCAGAGGTTAACATGCACCCATTTTCTTTAGCCTGAGATTAGTCTTGTCTCTGCATAACTTTCAGCAGTTGAGGAAGCAGGTAGCTGAGAGCTCAGAAAAAGTAGGACACACAAATCTCTATCATGAAGAACAGGGGCCACATAGTAAAGTCAAAACCTAGAAAAGCAACACTCTCGTTCAGCATTGTTACTCACTCAGAATCTCTTTTTATGAAAAATCCATTTCACACTTGCCTACTTTGGTAAGTCACAAAATTGAGTTTAAAATTGGCTAAAAATGAGACTGATCACAAGAAATCTAAAACGTATTGGATGTTGATGATTAGAGGTTGGCATATTCCCAGATGTTAACATAATCTAATTCTATTTCATGATCATAGTCTGTGCTATTTCTATCTATCTTGGGTAATGAGTGTTCATTTCTCCTAAACTGATTTATCCTGATAAATGCCAAAATACTGGAGGATTTTTTCCTAATATAAAAATCCATGAGGTATACTACTATAAAATATTCTTTAATAATTGATCTAAATTAGGGTATATGTCACAAAATACTTGAAGAAAATAATATAAGCTTTTCACACATGCTTTATCTATAGAATACCAACACCTTAGCAACTACTCATAAATGATAGATATACTCAAAGAATTGTTTTTATACCACCTACAGAATAAATAAAGTGATTTGAAAAAGGAGAACATAAAGTGTACTGAGTTCCATGAATGTTAAATTGTGACAAAATTCTCATTTAATAAAATTTGTGTTTATATTCAGCATATAATGAGAAAGGCATCTTGTTGTTTATAACTACTGTATTGTAATAAATGAGCCATCAAACATTTTCTTAATCATAATACTTTTGTATTCATACCTAATGGTATCATTAGAAAGACCATTGAGATGTACTAATTGTAAGTAACTTTTTAAATTTAAACATGGAAAATGTGATTTTGTTTTCAGAAAAGAAAGAAAAGAACTCAAACAGAAAATGGAGGATTCACATGCAAATGTAGAGATAGAGACAAAGCCCGGAGAAGAGGTATATGACCTATGCAGAAATCAAAGACAACAAAAACAGTATCCTACTAGGACAGATGTCATCAGTTCTTATTTTTCCATATATCATAATATAGGAAGTAAATTTGAGTTTTGGCTATATTTTAAAATTTTCCAAACATAAAATAAGAATACATTTACGAGTGTACACCACAATGAAAGAACTATGTTAAGCAAATAGACTCTGCTATTCTAACAGCTGTCTGTGTGACTTTTGAGAAGTTATTAAATCTCTCAGCAGCTCAGTCTACCTATCTCCAAAAGTGGGAGTGTCACCAACACACAGAAGCATTGAGAGTCCTACTAAAGTAGTACATACAAAGCACTTGTAAAATGACTGGTCTCATATTATGACCTTAGTCAATCTGCTATTAGTAGCATTATTATTATTATGGGCTACAATTTATTGAAACATTAATTACATTTATCTTTCCATCTGTACTTTTTGATCAATATTTTCTCACATAGCACTAAAGTACAAACCCATTTTATCTGCTACTTGCTAAAGACAAAAGATGACAAGTAAAGACAGTATTATCCAGGACACCTCTACATGTTGGTTTCTCTTTAGTCTTAAGTGGCACTAGCATGATACAGATGGGATAATGCATGGAATGAGTGCTTTTTTGGGTTTATTTTTTCTTGTTTTTGAACCAGGAATCAAGCAGTCCATTTTACTTACCAGGCAGGTGGCAGGCTGCTGAGCTATATCTCTGGCCCCTATCAGTAATATTTTTAAACTGTTAAGAAAACATACATTAGAGAAATATAACTGAAGTAGAGACAAAAGTGTCAAAACTCAGTCCAAATTAATAAAATATGATTCTACTAAGAATGCAAGCTACTATCTCCAGAGATGCATAAATAGTAATAGATATTCAATGAGCAGAGAAGACTGAAAACATTATTACTGAATGATTGCAGGGAGCGTTAATGGGAAACAAACTAAATGTGAATATATATTGAAACATAAGTGCTACAAAGAATGATGTGAAATTCTAAAAGCTTAATAATAGTGAAGAGCTTGTTTTGGTTGAAAAAACTGATGGGATCCATGATTATGTGATTATATTTAGGCAATACTGTTTTCTGAAAGCAGTGTTGTATGGATCGATATCACTCCATGATTTCTTTAGTAGAGGAGAACACAAAGAGCAAACGCTGCCCCCAGAGGATCAGTCTTTTTATAGAGAGAATAGCAGGAACCACTTTTTGCTGAAAGAGAAAACAGTAGAACATGAGAATCAGACAGTGTTGATTAGGGAAAGTAAATTTAAGATGTAGCCTCTGTGACTATTCTAAAAGTTTCTAGCTTCTCAAAGAAAAAAATATGTTTATTCACTGAACATTTTTATAATTTGGTGGAGATATCCAGAAAATGCATGAAAATGAAAAAAATACCAAAAAATTAATGCAACTGTCTTTTCTGAGAGTGACTCACTTTATACAAAAGAAGAAAATGAAAGAAAAATCCTATATCTTCTCATAATTTATTTTATAATGGTATCTTTTATCATTATAATGTCAATATTAGGCTTCTGGATTAAAATGACAGCAAGAAAGAAAACTTGTTGATTCTTTTCTCAAACATCTTAGTCATATTGCAATTTCCTCATTTCACATCTCATTTATAAGAAATTTGTTATTGTAGCTTACACTATTTTCTGCTTATTTCAGTATGATTTAATGTTTCCTCTGCCTGAGACAAGTTGCTAAACATGGCCTGACATTCTGACTTTAATTACCTCCTTGCCACAAATCTGTTATTGGCTTCCAATTACCTACACATTCATTATGAAAGAAAAAACTCACATAAATGCTGAGATTCTGATCCCCATACATTAGGTCAGGTATTTTTACACTTAATTATACTCAGGAAGAAAAAGTATACAGCAAGTTGAGCATCCCAATCAGATGGTCATTAACTCTCAATGCTTTATTAATTTGATCTTGTCATCATTTCAATATTCTTTTTAATGGAAATGTCATTAGTGTAAACACATCTGTAAACCATCTGGAATAGTTTCTACTAAATACAGCATTAGTGCTTTACTCCAGAGAGAAAGAAAATGAAGGCTGCTCACATAGCTGCCCATTTCAATATTTTGGGGACTTAAATATTAAAATGAGGTTTAAAAAAATTATGTTCCTACCTAGTGGAAAGTGGTATTTACATTCTCCAAAATGGCTGTGGGAGCCAATATTTCTGAATTCATTTTTGCATGTATTTTAAGCACTATAATTTCCAGAAATGCAGAATAAAAAGATGCAAAGTTAATAGTCATACAAAGCTGTTCCATTAAATTGAAGCATTTTACATAAAAAGAACAAGAAAAGCAATATCTGTGGGTAGACATATGCAGAAAGCTTTAGGAAGCTTTAGCTGTTTGACTCCAAACCAATGTTCCTTGCAAAGAAAGAGGTACAAGTGGCATAAATTTGTGGTGAAATAAAATTTGCTGTGCATTCCTAGATTACCAAAAGGGAAGCTTTTGGTACATAGTTTAATATACAAAAGGATCCTAGCTTATAATCTAACATAAAAATGGAGAATTTTAGTAAAAATGATAGAAAGTAACTGATAAATGGTGACAGATTCACCCTGGCTATTAGAAAGATTTAGACAAGAGATAATACCATACAATTTAAGTAGGCAGAGTTTTAAAGCTAAGTCACGATGGCTTATAAACAGAAAAAACGTGTTTTGGGGTTGTTTAATTTTCATTTATTTTATTCATTCATTTGTTTACTTGTAGTGCTGGGGACTGATAGAGCACAGGGCCTTCTGGATGCCAGAGAAATTCTCTTCTTTGAGCTGTGCCCCAAGTACTGTCAGGTTATGCTGCTTTTTTAGCTACTCATCTGACTCTGATGTTATGAGTGTATGCACATATTTGTAGCCTTATTTCACCAATGGAAAATACTTCCCCCTTGAAACTGGATTCTGGGTACTAACTCTTAAAGAAGGATACACAAATGGCATGAGTATCTAACCCAGCCTTCCTTATCTTTCCAAATTTTCTGCAAGTGGTTACCTGGATCTAATTTCCTAAATTCTCTTTTCCTCATTGTACATAAAAGTTTAATTCATTTTTATCCAAAAATATCAAAACTTAAAGCAATAAATATTCAGGCATCATCAGTTGATACTTCTAATTCACTGGGCTTTCAGATTTCTTGTTAGCTGAAGATTAGTAGCTAACTAGTTAACTAATCTCCTTTCTTGACTGGTTGCCTATAGGGAACTGACTCGTCTAATGTTATTACCAAAATCCTATCTTTTTCTCCATGGAATTCAGGTCCCCAGTGAAGTAACACCATGTGACATAAGTATGCTGTTGTAGTCAGGCTTTATAATGGGAAAGATTTAATACAGGACACATAATTTATACAATTTTATAATATTCAACCAAAGAGTCAAATGCAAAAGAGTGTGAGAGATCTGCCCACACACCAGAGACCCAAAGAATCCCATGACGATGTCCTCCATGAGTGCAACTGGAGGTCTAGAGCCCACAACATATCATGCAAGTCTGTATCAAGGATCTGCACTGGGAAGGCCCAAAGATCAGTGGTATGGAAACCAGAAAGTCTGTGCCAGCAGGATGAAAGACCTGTGCCAGCAGTGTGAAGAAGCTGCATTAGACATAAAAAGTGACATGCAAAGTAAGTACCAGAGCTCCCTAAAGAGAACCACGGGCATCTTCTGACAGTGAGGAATGAAGCTCCTCTAACCATGAGAACAGCTGAGTTCTTATCAGGAAAATCAGCTTGACAAGCTTCTCCAGGAGAATCATCAGCACACCATCTTCCCTCCAGTTCTCTTTTTATGATGTTGGCAACAGCCCTTAGGTGGACCTTGCACACCCAGCACTGCACTGATTCAGTTCTGCAGGTTGTTACAAGTTGACCATTTAATCTGCCACAAATGCTATTGCTAATTTTCTGACTGTGAATTTCTCAATTAAAGATTTTTGCTCTAATTGAGATTTTGCCTCCACCTTGGTTCCTAATCTTCTCTTTTAGTAGAATATCTTCAGGTTCCAATCAGTTCGTACTTGGTATCTATTTTATTCAGACTCCCTTCTTGGACTTTTTCTCAAACCTTCTTTGACATTCCATTTTTCATATATGGGTAGAACACATAGACCTAGTACTCTTTTGTTGTCTTTGTAATATGAGGAAACATTTTCTTAAATGGGATTAAAATTCTATACACAAATAAATTGAAAAATGTTAAATGGAACATATTAATAATAACATTTTCTGTGGATTAAATTATGTAATAGAAAAGGGAACTTCAGGATGGTAAAAATAACTCTAATATAAGTTAGTATAATTAGGCATATAAAGAACTCAAAATCATGTAAAATACAAACAAAAATATATGACAAAGTGACTTAAAGAAGCAAAGCATATGGTCAGAAAAGATTTCTATAATGTCAATAAATGTATAATAAGTTACTCTAGAACATTTATAATAAAAATACAAAGAAAAAACACAATGAAATAGTTTTATAGATTAAAAATAGTATAAGTTAAAACAACTGCTATGATATAAATGTTTGTAGCCTGCATTTTCCCTCTCCAGTAAAAATTTGTATGCTGGAATTCTACTTACCAAGGTGATTCTGCTGGGAGACATAGACATGAGAGTGGCTTGGGGTATGATTGTGAGAATGGGGTTCTCCTAATGGTATTATTGCTTTTGTAAAAGAGGCCCTAATGGGGCCCTTGCTCCCTTTTTGTACCTCATGAAGGTATAGCCACATGAATGAACCAGGACAAACCATCATCATATATCAACTTGCTAATGACTTTATTTTGTCCTTCCTAGCCTCAGAACTCTAGGGAAAATATTATTCTTACTTATCAGTTTCTTTTGTATAGGGTTTTGTTAAGACATTCAATGAAAAGTTTATAACCAATGAGAATTTTCACACGTTGCCAGATGTTTATAAAAATTTTTATTTTCACCATCTGGAAAAGTCTTCTGCATTACAAAATGCATCCTATAGATTAAAATTCAGATAAAATATTTGCCCACATATATGCAACAAAAGATACACAAATGTGTCTAATAACCAACTGAAGACAATATTAGTATCAATCATAAAATGTTTAAATTCATTTTGATATATCAGATACTAATATGCTTTAATCAATAAAATTAAACTATGCAAACATAGAAAAATATGGATGAACCACAAATAATTTAAAATGCAGGAAATAAATATAAAAGAATATCTGGTGATAATTATGTAGGATGATGTATCCAATAATTAACCAGACATACTCCTTCCACTACAGACATATATATGACATTTTATTGGTCAATTAAGAAGAAAATAAATATGCATCACATGATTGCATGCATATAATATTTTTAAAAATCCAACCAAATTAATCCTTGTTTAAAATCATGAAGATAGATCTTTCTTCTAGGGAGTACATGAGAAGTAATGATTGAGTGATAACATAGTAACAGCTCCTGCACACTGCTAAAAGCTAGGTGAGATGCATACATATATTCACACTGAGATAATTCCACACATGGTACACTGGAGAATTCTGCACTTTTGGTATCCAGTACTGAAATTAAAAATAAAAATCCTCATTGAGATAAAGTGTGGTTTGTCATGAATCTAGGTCATAAAGATTTCTTTAATTCATTTTTATCTTCCTGGTGAGTTTAAAAGACTATGTTCAATGTTGTACTTCTGAAACTGGAAGTCCTTCCTAGTGCTGGAAGTCATATCTCAATTATAACAGCAGTACAAACATCAGACAAAAGTGAAATTCTTCATACCATGTCTTTTTTATTCTCCTGAAAAATGTGAATCCTTAAAAAGTGAGAGTCCTTAATAATTCATTTTAATAATCTGAGCTCCTAGTTCCTTCTTTACCACCTTTCATGTATATAAATATTCACTGCATATTTGCTGAATTACAATCACAAAACCATGTGGCTTCTTGCATTATCAACACTCATTCTTGTGGATTTTACTTCTGTTTTAGTTTCTTACAAATTAGAGGAGAAGCCAATTCCTCCATTACTTCTTTATCAAAGCTCTTCATAATGCTTGATTTATGAAAACATGTCTCCTTATCTGTTTTAGTATTTTTAAATAATATACTTTATAGCCAAACTCAATGTATAGGCAGGATTTAAGTGTTTAATCTCTGCATTGCTTAGCCTTTAGTAATGTGTAGTTTAAACTCCAAGCACCTCCTTCTCAAATATAAAAACCAAGCATCAGTCTATCCTAATAAATTATATGAATAATTGATTAACTCCATTAATTCTTAAACTACTTACCTTTCAAATATATGATATTTCTGATGTTAATACGAACAGTAGTTGTTGACCATGGCATTTCTGAAAACAACAGCAAACCTTCCTATAAATTTTCAGTAGTAATAAAAGTATTCCTGTTGCATGAGTTGTACATCTTATTTTCATTGGACCATGGTATAGCTGGTAACACAAGCTTGCAATACTGCTTTCTCTTTATATAAAATAATTGTAGATTTAGTCTTGTAAGCCAGTTTCAACATTCTGGTTTTTTGGATCAAATACTCTTCAGTTTAGACTACTTATGTGCAGTAGGAAAACTAGCAGCTTGATTTCTGTTGATATTGCAGAAGTTTGAGGTGATAGACATTCTCTACCAAATGGGGAAGGAGCTTATCTCCACCAACGTCACATCACTTGTTGGCAGACAAGGAGAGCCTTCATTCAACAGATAACCTTGATCAGTGCTGGACAATGGACACCTGGTAAGCAATTGCTGCACTCCAAAGCCTCTTCTATGTATCTTTAATATGCAACTGCAGTAACTGGCAGTATAGTTTGAGTGAGAATAAAGTCTTGTTGATGTTGTACAACACACAGTCTATACAACCAGCTGACTCAGACTGAAGAGTGGAGAAGAAATATCCATCTCACTCCTTCATGATGCACTGAAGTCAGTTCATAATTTACTCAGTGGTCATCTGAGACCAAAGAAGGCCTAGCCTTCCCCAGAAATTAATTCCTTCCTCCATGGCATCTATGTCTCATGCCTTAGTGATGTGGTATGACAGGTGCATATGATTATATTCATATCCTTTTGGTCACTCTTCAGGAAAAGGTGAAAATGGTAATACCATATGAAGTGCAATAGAAAATGTAGTTCCTCAGCCAAAGTAGCCCATGGATTTTTTGAGGGGAATATAGCATTTCAATCAAACCCAACTCTATCCCCTTCCCTACTTTGTGCCTTAGAACTACAGTTAAGAAGCATTTCCTATGCACAGTTTCCCTTGAAACACAGGAAGGATTGTGTATAAGCACGTGACTAGACATGCTCAGTCCCTGTTCCTACCATGGATATATTTGGGTGCAGATTTCTGTCCTGTAATTAATCATTTTTGTGAGAGAACAAGCCTATTTTCTAAGGTTTATTCATCAAAAGAGCTCTCCTTTCAGCTTACTAGGTCTCCTTAAAGAATAACAACTTTAAATTCACTCACTCCAGCACATCCCAAGACTCTATTATACCTCAGCATTTTTACAGTCTGCTACCTAAAAACGCCTAAAACATTTTTTTCTCTCCTTCCTTCATTAGTGTAGCCCTAGGATCCAAATCAAAAGAAGTCATGAAAAACTGGTTTGGATCCACCTAGTTTTCACTTCCCAAGTGAAAATCACCCATGTATATCCCAACATGATTTGCTACTCTTACACTTTCTCAAGCAATTTTTTCCATAAGTTACCCTGTTTCCAAAATCAAAATGAATGCACTCCATGTTCAAAGCTGCATATTAAGAAATAAGTTTTAATTGACCTCTTGGTAAAAGAAATGAGACCTGTATTTCAATTCATTAATGCTACTTTAACAGAACACCTGAAACTGCACAGTAAACACAGGTGATATTCACTTGCCCTCATTTGTGGACGCTGGGAAATTTAAGCTTAAGGCACTGGTGTCATCAAGAACTTCCCATATCGTCACAAGACAGAAAGGGCTTAACTGGCTTTTTCCTAATGATGTTAATGCTAATTATGTCCTAATCACTCTCAAATTTCCCATATCTAAATAACTGTTACTATAATAAAATTTAAACCTGAGTTTTTCTTTATTCTTCATGTAATGGCTGTCTTTTTATTATTTTTTTATATCACTAAGAAAAGACTGTTCTTATGCTTCTTCCTGTTCTTCTGGGAAGCTGTAAAAATATTTAAGGAGGGCTAGGGATTTAGCTCAGTGGCATAAACACCTGCCTTGCAAGCATGCAGTTCTGCTTAAAAAAATTTAAGGAGCCATGAATAGAGAACTAGATAAGAATTTGTAATTCTGTCTTAGTAGCTTCACTACATGTTTATTCACCTAAAAATTATCTTTACTACTATTCTATTTCACTAATCATTTTCATTGGTATATCACAGGACTTGGAGAGGTTAATATGTTGTTGCTATTTTTCTTGTTTTCTTTAGTCTTTTTTTTCTAAATGGGTATTGATAACCCTCCAAAATCTCAAATCTCCAAAAAAAAATGCTGTGTGATCTCAAATCTCCAAAAAAAAATCTGTAGTACTGAAGTATGAACCCATGAAATGAATTCATATGGAGAACTGATTTTTCTTTTTTAATGGTTCTATGGGTTTTGATTTTTGACTCCTGTTTCAGGTTTTATTCCTTTGGATAAAAACAGAGCAGCTACTTTTTCTGACCATCTTGGCTTAAAAAGTGAAAGGTTTTTTCCATTAATGAACAGATTCATTATTATTCCTAAGGAAAAGAATATCCCTTATGTCTCTGATTGCTCATTGTAAAGATCAGGAAGAGGTAAAAACAGAAGAAAGTTGCACAAAATCCTATGAATTTACCCAGTTTGCCAAATTTGGTCAACTGATCAAAGCAATTGGAAAAGCAATAAGATAGAATACCATTATTAGGCAAATTGTATATATTTAGTCACAAATTTTTAATTTAAATAACCATTTGTTAGACACAGGTACATGTTAGACATTAAGTTCCATGTCAGCATATGTTTACTATGTGCATAGTTTGCTTTGCAATAAAAATTAATTTTAATTTAAGAAACATCATAAAAAGATCTGTGAACAAGATTGTATTCACATTTTAATAATACATGCAATAATTGTAGATGAACTGATCCCAAATTGTTTAATGCTTTTTCTTTTTTATTAATCAGTCTAATATATGCACCAGTAATATTATCATCATCAATTTTATTAAATTCTAAATTAGCAGAAGAAAAAGAAAAAATCATCATAGGCTAGTGCACTGATTGTTATATACCCATGTATTAGAGAAGACCATTCCTCTCCCACTTCAACAAAATTTAATGGTTCAGTGTGGTTTTAAATATTGGATTGTTTTCTTTGATCAGCTTTTAAATTTTCATTATTTTGCACTATATTTTATGCTTTTTTACTTCATTTCACCATTATTTTATCATATACATATAACTATACAGCCTGTGTTATATAAACATAGATTATGAAGTGAGGTCTTGTGGGGAGACAAATCAATTATAAAACTAGTTCCAGAGAGTCAAAGTAAGGGACTAAGAAACTAAAAGGATGAAGACAAGGTAAGAAAAGACAATGCAAAAATGTCCTGTTGAGTTCACTCTGTGAACAACGAGGTCCTGCTTAGGAGCCTGAAGAGTATATGACAGACTCATCCAGCATATTTTGTCCTCTGAGGCTTGACTGGCTCATTAGGCAACAGTCAGCTGAATTCCAGGTCTGCACATATATGGGTCTATGAGTTCTTTGTCAGAGTCAGAAAAGTCACTGGAAGGAATCAAGGAACTCCATAAATATTCAAAGCAAGGAGCTTAGTGCTAAGACATCAAAGTTTACAGAGACATCAGAGGTATGGCTGGGCTCAGTGGCCAGGCCAAGAGAGGATTCATCGCTGCCAAAAAGACTGGTAACACAGAAACACAGCTATGGATATTCAACAAATGTTGATGTTTATACCATC
>PVLA01014949.1:0-27786 GCA_004027455.1 Hydrochoerus hydrochaeris
ATGGTATGTTATATTTGTTCTCTGACTTTGTTCTCTGTCAATACTGTGTTGATGAATCTGGATTTTGGGGGGGGCACTCTTTGTAAACATTGGGAACAGAATGCTGATGCCCACATCACTTCCTGACATTTAGATAGGAATTGTTTTGCATCTATAAATCAAGTTGAGGAAACTGTATTTGACAAGATTGAGACTTTCTAACCCAGGAACATAATCTCTCCATTCACACAGTTCTTCTTTGATTCCTTTCATTATAGACTTATAATATACTTTACATAGGATCAACACATGTTTTGTTTTATATATTCCTTGGTTACCCGTGTAAGTAGTGCCATGTTTTAAAGGTCCATCTCCACTTGCTCATTGCTGATACACAGACAAGTGATTTGTTTTTCTCTGTTAACCTTGGGTCTTGCACTCTGGTATAATTGCTTTCTAGTTTCAGGAGTATTTTATTTTATTTTTGCAGATCTTTAAAAAAAATCATGTCACCTGAAAACAAAGTTTTATCTCCTTCTCTGTATCTATAACATTTCACTCCATTTTTTTTCTAATAGCTTTTGTCATGATTTCTAATATGACATTGAAAAGTAGTGGTGGCAATGGTCTTCCTGCTTAGTTCCTGACCTTAGCAGCAAACATTCTAGTTCCACAAATTGAGTGTCAGCTGTGGACATTTCTTTTTTAATTTAAAGAGGGTAAAACAAAACAAAGCAAAACAGATCAGAAGAAAACAATGCATGTGACACAGGATTTCAAAGCAGAACAACAGGAGATCAATTTAGTGGCTACCATAATATCTCTTATTTTCTTTGAAATAATTGTCTATATCTTCACACACAATGAATTCAGACAAAACAAAATAGTATACAACTAAACAAAATAGAAAAGTGAAAGCATTATTATAGGCCTTCAAAACCAGACAATAGGACAATCAAAAATGGGTACCATAATGTCTATTGTTCTCTTCAAAATAGCTGTCCATACCTTCGTATATATTGAAATTAAATAATACAAGACAGAATAAAACCACTCCACACAAAGAATAAAAGCATTACTGGACTTACAGTGTGATGATAGGAAATCAGCAATGGCTACCATAATGTCTCTTTTTCTTCAAAGTAGCTGTTCATATCATCACACATAATACAAGCAATTCTTGTAAATCCTGTAGGAGAAGTTCTAGGCATGTATAAGCCTCTACATGTACATCTATTCTTTCTGCATTAGAGGGAAAACAAAACAAAACAAATTATGAGAAAACCAGAAACAAAGAAGACAAATAAATAATAAAAAAGAGCCCAAAACAAGGACAATGCAGGCTTTCAAATCAAGGTGGTAGGAACATAACTAAGATTGTTATTTTACATAACAATCTTCAAAAGATTTCCTCAGATTACCAGACACAAAAAAAATATGGAACACTTCACAAATTTTTGTGTCATCCTTGCACAGGGGCCATGTTAATCTTCTTTATAGTGTTCCAATTTTAGTATATGTGCTGCCAAAGCAAGTACCAGCTGTGGGCTTCTTCACCCAGTTATTGAAACCTTCCCTGTATTTTTAGCTTAAAACTTTTTATCATGAGTAGGTTTTGGATTTTGTCAAATATTTTTTGCACATATTGATAATGCTAGATTTTTTTCTTCTCTGAATGTTGATGAAATAAATGGTAATAATTGATTTTTAAGTACTGAAGCAGCCTGCCATAAACTACAATAAATCCCAATTGGCTGTGATGTACAATTCTTTTTATACGTATTTGTTAACAATTTAGCATGTTCACATCTATGTTTGTAAGGGAAACTATTCTGTAGTTTTCTTTCCTTATAATTCTGTTTTTGGTTTTGGCATTTGACTGATGCTTACTGTTGTACCCCAAAAATCAATAATCAATATATCCACAAGAAGAAGAAAAATTGAAGATGTCTTTATAGGAAAGCATTTTATTTAGGCTGGTAACCAGCGACAGAGTGCAGATGGACTTTGCACTACTGTGGACCTGTGTTAAGGATTAGAGGGACTTACAAAGGGAAAAACAGCAAAAGGGGGTTGGGAAGGCAAGAGGCAGGTTGTTCCGAGAAACAGGCCCATTTTAGGGGAAAAATTAGCTGATCGGCACATCTGTGCATTCCTGAGGAAACAGGACATCTTGTTGTTTGCCTAGGGTCAAAGTGTGGTTCTCCTGGTGGGGCCTGTTCTGGAAATACAAATTTGAGGGGGTTGTGCTGAGGAATTTATGGGACACAAAGGCTAGGGGCTGTGTAGGGGATACTTGGGAGGCACAAAGTTCATTTCAAGACAAAGGACCATGGCGCATACAGAACAGAATGGCGGTGCTTGAGTTAGGTTACAACACTTACTGCATAGAATAAGTTAGGAAATATTTTCTGTGCTTTTCTCTTCTGAAAAGAAGACAAGTGATTGTAGAATATTTGTAGGGTTCCTTAGAAGTTTGGAAGAATGTTTGGTAAAATTCTTCCAAACTGGCTGGAGGTTTAGCTCAGTGGCTTAAGAGCCTGCCTGGCAAGTGCGAGGTTATGAGTTCAATCCCCGGCACCAATAAATAAATAAATAAATAAATAAATAAATAAATAAAATTTTAAAAAGTTCTTCCATACTACTACATGGACATGGTAGTTTTTGTGTTGCAAAATTAATAGCTCAATTTTAATAGATATAAGCTCATTCCAATAATTTATGTGAAAATGGGCAGTTTTAGTCTTTCAAAGAATTGGTCCATTTCACTTAGAATATCAAATTTGTGGCCATTGAGTTGCTCATAGTATTCCTTTACTGTAGTTTTAATGTCTATGTGATATGATATGAATAATTTGCTTCTTCTCTCTTCGCCTTTAGAAAGCTTCAGTAGAAGCTTACTGATTATGTTGACCCTTTTAAAGAAATAGCAGCCTTGGGATTCTCCTATTTTCAGTTTCATTAAGTTTTGCTGTAACTTGATTATTTTTCTTCTAGCTACTTTGGGGTTAATTTTCTATTCTTTTTTCTATTTGCCAACAAAGAAACTTGAGTGATTGGTTTTAGATATTTCTTCATTCCTAATACATGTATCTGTGCTATAATTTTCCTTCAATGCACTACTTATTCTCACTCTTGAATTTTGGGTAAGTTCTATCTTACTTTTCATTTAGTTCAAGCTACTTCTCTTGATATTTCTTCTTTGATTAAGGTATTATTTAAAAGTTTGGTCTTTAATACCTGTGGTTGTGGAATGCCCCCAGTGGCCCATGTGTTGAAGGCTTGGTCTCCAGTTTAGTACTATTCAGTGGGGCGGGTTGCTACAAAAGGTGAGGCCAGGACGAGATTCATCGTCCAATGCTAAGATTATGGGTATTGTTGCAGGCAACTGAGTTAGTCAGAAATATTATAGGCAATGAGAGGGCTGGGTCCTCAATGGAGCCAGTGCAGACACCTGGCAGCTGCAGGGGAGACAGATACCTCCTGCTGTGGGTCAGGCCTCAAGACAAAGGATCAAACAAATAAATCCACATCCTAAAGACTGATATTCTAATTAGTTCCCTGGAGCCATTATCCCATCCCTTTAGGGTAAAGGTCACAATTCCAAGAATACCTGCTTCCTACCTGACTTGCTTTCCCATTTGTCCCTAATGTAATCAATTTTACCTGAATATTGATCTTATTGGCTAACTGTAGTTATGTCCCACTTTATGCCCATCTTCTTTGTGAGTTCCCAGTCTTCCCCCACCTTGAACCCATGGTCTTACTCTATAAGAGTCTTGGGCAACCCACTCAGGACCCCCTTCTGTCTCTCTTCAGACAGGAGCTTTCTTTCTCTCAATAAATATATTCTACTCTTCACCTCCATTGTTCCTAAAATTCATTCTTCAATTTTAGAGGACATGAACTCGTGGACATAGTAGGTTGGGAGTTTTATTCCCCTATATCATTTGGAAGTCTCCCACCGAGGTTGATTCCCCTTTATCAGTATGAGTGTTACACCTACTCCAGAGAAGGTAGTCTCCAAAGCAATCTCTATCACTTCTTTCTCACTGGTTCTTACAATGTCTATCTCTCAGTTTACCTGTATGCAATTTTATGCTATCTGCTTTTCCTGCTACACCCCTTAACATACAAATAATAGCTTCATCAAGTTCTCACATGCTAATTTCATCTTCCTGTTATATTTGATTTTGGTTCCAATGTCTCCTCTACATCCTCAAGCTATTGTTTGCCCTTTAGAATGCATGTGATATTTGTTTACTTGATTGTTTCTTTGATTTTATTGATGCTGGAGGTTGAATTCAGGGTGTTTGCTCCATGCTACATTGCCAGGTCTTCTTTATATTTCATGTGGAGATGGGATATCACTAAGTTATTAAGTATCCAAACTTGATACTCGCCTCACACAGCATCATAGAGTGCTGAGATTACAGATATTTGCCACCACACCTAACTCCTTGTCATTCCTTATTGAAAGAAAAACATAAGGTCCTGCCTGAAAGAAGTGGTATAAATAGGCTTCTAACTATGTTGTGGTAAAAAAATATTTCTCTCCTTGGGAACAGAGAAAAATTCTGTAGATCTATTATTAGGCCTTGAATTTTTAGTGAGCTCATGCCGGATGTGGGAGACAACTTCATCTCCCCTTGAGTGCAAAACAATTAGTGTGACTTTGATTATTTGGAGATTTATTTCCTTATACTGATATGTAGAGAGCTGACTATGGTATTTCCTTTTCAATTGGCTCTCAGCATTACAGATAAGGTTAGCCAAGGTGCTGGTATGTTAATTCTAAGGCCAACAGACAGTTCTGTTTCCTGGTACCCAGATATGAGCACAGCGGGATGTTTAGAGCCAGTCAGCTCCAAAAATGTCAACTGGGTATGAGCCTCAAGGTAAAGAGGCTGTGACTCCCCAGGGCACAAGAGTTTACATATCAGAAACTAAAGTTACAGGCACCCAAAACAATTCAGTTGCCACCTTAATTAGATTGTGTGAATTGATCCTTCTGCATATCTTTATCTCTGCAATTTACAGAGGTGCCTTTATCTCACCTGGCCAACCAGCTCAGGTTACTCACATAATTCCCACCATCCTCACTGTCACTCATCCCTGAGCCACCCCACTTTTTGACAAGATAATAAATTCTGGGAGAGGCCTAGGATCAGGGCCTTTGTCCACATGTCCTCACAAGGATTGGACTTAGGATCCCTTGGCTGCCCTTAACTTGGAATATGTCTTGGTGTTTTTACTCTCACTGTGGGTTGCATTGGTGGTGGTAGATTGGAATTAACTTGCTGGGATTCCAATGCCATTTCAATGGGATTACAAATACAACTATTTGGATTGTGAGGAAAACTAGAAAGAAGACTACAATTCTTGGATGACTGAACTCGATACTGGGGTTTTTAAAATACCCACAACTGTGAACATCACAACTCTTCTGCATTTTTGCCCTCCCACACTTACTTGGGATAAAATGACAAGAAAGGGCTGGAATTGGCTGTTGCCCTTCCTCTGGGGCAGCTCTGATAAAGCCCCACAAATCAGGCTCTAGGAAAGTAGTAGATGCTCCTAAAGGCAGGCCTGTGAGAGAGAACAGCATGCTCTGGAGACTTTCAGAATGCTTGCTTTCTCCTTCATGTGCCTAACTAAGGCAAGAAAAGATTTTGCTCCCATCTTCACTATGAGAGGCTGGTGAAACTCACACAGGTGGGGCAGCTACTCTGCCATGGAGCCTCCAGAGAATCTCAGTAACAGCTGAGTGTTTCATTTCCTCATGCTGCCTGCCATGAAAGTGTCTGCTTTGTGACAGGTGACTCCATCTGCATATTTGCTGCTACTGTTTTCTTGATTCTTCCTTGCCCCCAGGCTTGCCTTATGCTGAGTGTTTACAACCACATGGCTCTTCCTGAAGCAAACCGTATGTGGTTCAGGACACCAATCAGACAATGAGGAAGAAACAAAGCCTGACTGGGAGTTGTTGTAACCTAACTCAAGTGCCACCCTTCTGTCCTGTATGCACCGTGGTCTTTGTCCTGAAATGAACTTTGTACCTCCCAAGTATCCCCTGCACAGCCCCCAGCCTTTGTTCCCTGTAAATTCCTCAGCACTGCACTATGACTCTAGGCAAACAACAGGATGTCAGATGTCCTGAAACTCCAAGAATGCACAGATGTGCTAAAGAGCAAACCTTCCTGTAATAAAAAAAAATAATAAGCCTGTCTCTCGGGACAACTTGCCCTTTGCTCCCCCAAATCTTTGCAGTATTTCCCTTTATAAACCACCTAAATCTTAGCCTAGTTACACAGCAGTGTAAATTCCACCTGCACTCTGTGTCGTTGGGTACCAGCATAAATAAAGCACTCTTCTCTTTTCCCTCCAAGATGTCTTGTCCTTTTTACTCTTTTTGCCTTTTTTAAAATTTTCATTTTATTTTGGGGTGCAGCCTTTTGGAGTACAGCATTTGGGGGCTCATCTGGGATTACCCCAGGGACCCCCAAAGGGACCCCCTTTTTTCAAGTCATTTCATTGAGTCGGTACTCTGTAAGTATCTTTTATATGTATACTCTTCCTTGGTTCGTTTGTATTTTGGTGTGCATTTGCATTTGAACTGCAGACAAGCCTGAGTGCTTTTTCTGCACTGGAGCAGGATGCCCTCCAGTTTGGGGGCATTTTGCCCATTTGTACGGTTGGGTATTGGTATTTACCCATTTGTAGTTTGTGAACCAGGAACTGCTTTTCACTCGACTCCATTCCAGATCTAATGCTGCCAAAGTGATTTCACTGGTATTTCCTTCCAGGACACTCGAGAGTGGATGGAAGAGGGTGTGTGTGCATTGTTGGTGTTTTTTGTGTCTTCTGTGTTGCCTTATTGTGTGTGTATTTAACTGACCATTTTCTTGCTAGTCACCATGGGACAAGGACCTTCAGCTGTGCTCTTAACTCCTCTAACTCTAGTTCTTAATCATTTTAAGGAATTTAAGCAAAGAGCCTAGGGATATGGAGAATCTGTTCATCCTGGGAGACTTCACATGCTCGCTTCCTTGGAGTGGCCTCGCGGAGTCCCTGAATGGCCATCTGTTGGTAACTTCGACATGGCTATCACAGAGGCAGTCCAGAGATATGCATTCGGCCCTCCAACTCATCCTGACCAAATTGTCTATATACAGATTTGGGTTGATCTTATTTTTGATTCTCCTCCCTGGTTAAGAAAGTTTCTTAAGGCTTCCAGGCAGCAGCCCAGTAACCCTCCTTTGCTGGCACCACTAATTAAAACTGAAACCTAAACCACCTGCCCCACTGGTCCTACCAGAGGGAGACGTGGAGGAGCTGCTACCGCCCACTTACCACCTGCCAGCTCAACCCGCGGCACCACCAGCACCACCAGAAGAAGAAGAACCTCCTTGTCATCCACCAAGCCCTATCCGGACCAGAGGGACTCACCAGATTCCTCTTCCACTGCCCTCACTCCCCCGCTTTGCCCCTTGTGGGAGATGCCCAACTCTACAAATCCTGAAGCCCCCATTTTTGTTTATGTTCCAATCTATATAATTGGAAAGGGCAAAATCCACCCTTCTCCAAAGACCCCCAAGGTATCATTACTTTGGTAGAATCCATTTTCTCCACCCATCGTCCCACTTGGGATGATTGTCAGCAGATACTGTGGGTGTTATTCACCACCGAGGAAAGAGAGTGTATTCGGGCATTGGGATGAAGGGCGGTACTAGATCCAGATGGAAATTTGTCCTCAGACCCAGATTGCCTGAACCAGAATTTCCCTTTATCTCGACCTGACTGGAACCCCAACACCATGGAAGGTAGGGAGGCTCTAGCCCAGTATCACCAGTTATTCCTTAGAGTCCTCAGAGGCATCACCAAGAGACCCACAAACCTGTCCAAGGTTTCAGAGGTAAGACAATTGGTTAATGAATCTCCATTGTGTTATCTAGAGTGGTTATTAGAGGCCTATCATCTTTATACACCCATAGACCCGGTCACGTCTGAGAACGCAAGGGCCATTAATATCGCCTTTGTTACTCAGTCAGCCCCAGATGTTAAAAAAAAGGTTACAGAAGCTTGAGGGATTTGAAGGGATGCCCCTTAGTCCACTCATAGAAATTGCTCATAAAGTGTTTGACAATCGGGAGAGCTGGCAGGAGGTCAATGATAAAAAGGTAACCAAGGTGCTGGAAATCTTAAGTGCAAGGGTTATGCCTCCAGATAGCAAAGACAAGAATGACAAGAGAGGCAAGGAGCGTCCTCCACTGGATAAGGATCAATGTGCTTATTGCAAGGAAATGGGACATTGGCGTAGAAACTGCCCCAAACTAAAAGCAAAAGGAGAAAAAGATGCAAAGATTCTATTATCCCAACATTAAGGGGGTCAGGGCTCTGCTGCCCCCCCTTGAGCCCAGGCTAACCTTACAAGTGGAGGGCCAACCCGTTGGTTTTCTGGTAGATTTGGGAGCTGCTCATTCTGTTTTGATGCAGCCATTAGGGACTCTGACAAAAAAGAAACTGAATAGTATTAGGTGGCACTGGTACTGAAAAAGTCTATCCAAAACTGCGAGCTTGGCATGCCAACCTGGGCAGAAGACTATCTCTCATGAGTTTCTCTAGGTGCTGGAGTGTATGGATCCCCTTTTAGGTTGGGACCTTTTACACAAACTAAAGGTCCAACTCAGCTTTGAAGCAGTGGCTCTGACAATGACTCTGATGAAATCCATAGCACAAAGATGTATGCTCTATCCTGAGGGGGAAGGACACCTCCTGCTAGAAGAACCTAAGGTGTTAGGTGACGATAGGCTCCTGCAGTGCTGGAAACAGGAGATCCCTAACGTTTGGGCAGAGAATAATCCCCCAGGCCTAGCGATACACCAGATTCCCTTGGTCATAGAGCTCCTCCCACAGGCAACCCTGATCCAGCACAAGCAATATCCTATAAGTCTGCAGGCACGCCCAGGCATTGCTAAGCATATAGCAAGGCTAAAAGAATATAATATCTTAAAACCTTGTGTCTCTTCCTGGAACACTCCATTACTGCCTGTCCAAAACCCTGGAACCCAAGATTACTGACAAGTGCAGGATCTCCAAGAGGTAAACAAGTGAGTTGTGACTCTCCATCCTACTGTATCCAACCCCTATACGTTGCTAAGCTTGCTGAGCCCAGATCAAACTTGGTACTCGGTACTGGGTCTGAAGGACGCTTACTTCACCCTGCTCATTGCTCCAGTAAGCCAACCTATTTTTGCCTTTGAATGGACTGATCCTGTGTCAGGAGTATCTGAGCAACTAACTTGGACATGCCTACCTCAGGGATTCAAAAATGCACCCACCTTATTCGATGAGGCCCTGGCCAGAGATCTCATGAACTACAGAGAGGAGTACCCCAATGTAACGCTGTTGCAGTATGTTGATGACCTCCTGATAGCCACTGATTCTTATGAGAACTGTATAAGTGCCACTGAGGCCTTTTTGTGGACTCTAAGTAAACTAGGATATAGAGTTTCTGCTAAAAATGCCCAGCTCTGTCAGCAACGTGTAACCTATCTGGGGTACCAAATTCATGAAGGAAAAAGGACTCTGTCCTCTCAAAGAATACAGGCTATCTTACAGATACCTGCTCCCAAGACAAAAAAACAGGTGCAAGAATTTTTGGGAGCTGTAGGGTATTGCAGGCTTCAGACCATTAATTTTACAGAGGTGGAACAACCTCTCTATGATGCTTTAATGGGGGTTACACAAGACCCCCTAAAATGGACTGAGACTCAAGATCAGGCCTTCAATCAGCTCAAGCGGGCTCTCACTGAAGCACCTGTGCTGGCTTTGCCTGACTTACACAAGCCCTTCTCTCTCTATGTTGATGAAAAAAAGGAACATAGTTAAAGGAGTATTAACTCAAAACTTGGGACCTTGGCAACATCCAGTGACCTATCTATCCAAGAGACTTGATAATGTGGCCTCTGGGTGGCCTCCTTGTCTGTGAATAGTAGCTGCAGTGGCCTTATTGGTAAAGGAAGCCCAAAAGTTGACTTTTGGACAGAAGCTTATTGTTGTTTCCTCACACTCACTGGAAACTCTAATCAAGGCCCACTGAGCTGATGGCTGTCCAATGCCAGGATTATGCATTATCAGGCCCTACTTCTAGAACATGCCTCCACTGGTTACAAGACAATGGCAGCATTGAATCCTGCCATGTTGCTGCCTGATGGTCGTCCTTCTGTGCCTCTCCATGATTCACTCCAAAGTCTCCAATCAGATTTGACTGATGAGCCCTTGCCTGAGGCCCCCTCGTACTTCTCTGATGGGAGTAGCTATATCCATCAAGGTAAGAGAGTCGCGGGCACAGCGGTTACTACTGAATCACAAGTTTTGTGGGAGCAAGCCCTGGAGCCAGGTACATCTGCTCAAAAGGCTGAGCTTATTGCTCTCACCGAGGCTCTCAAACTGGCAGAAGGAAAGTGGGTCAATATCTATACTAACAGCAGATATGCATTTGCAACAGCCCATGTCCATGGGACCATTTATCAAGAACAAGGCTTGTTGACCTCTGGGGGGAAAAAGATCAAAAATGCCCCCCAGACACTTGATCTACTGGCCAACATCTGGATGCCAGAAATGGTTGCAATTATACATTGTAGGGCCCATCAAGCGGGAGATGATCCTGTTACGAGGGGAAACAACTTGGCAGATGTCACAGCCTGAAAGGCAGCTACAAAATCAGTAGGGACTGAGACAGCCCCGACATTATTGTTGATTCCTCCCACTTTGTCAGAACCTGTGTATACTCAAAAGGACCTCCATCTAGCAATCCAGCTCCAAGCCAAGCCTAATACCCCTGGAGGCTGGTATCAGTTGCCCGACAAGCGAGTCCTATTGCCAGAGGCACTCGGGAGGGAACTTATTCAGCAGGCTCATAGGTCAACTCATTTGGGAGGATCAAAACTGGCTGATCTCTTTCAGGAATGATATTTTATTCCTCAATTGTCAAGGCTTACCCAAGCTCCAAGCCTTAGATGTCCACAATGCCAGCTGGTAAATCCAAAGCAGCAACTGCCTATCTAGACAAAGCGTTTTCGAGGAACCATGCCAGAAGAACATTGGGAAATAGACTTTACGGAAATGGAAAAGCCAGGGCTACAAGGACATAAACATTCGTTGGTAATGGTAGACACTTTCACTGGCTGGGTAGAAGCATACCCTACCAAGTCAGAGTCAGCTCTCATAGTAGTAAAACAAACTCTTATATGAGATTATACCCCAATTCAGCTTGCCTTTATCTATGGGGTCCAATAATGGCCCAGCATTCATAGCCCAAGTGACCCAAAAATTAACTCAGGCTTTACAGATTGATTGGAAACTTCATTGTGTGTACTGGCCTCGAAGTTCAGGACAAGTAGAGAAAATGAACCAGACTATAAAAACAGTAATAACCAAAATGGCCTTGGAAACTGGTGAAAATTGGGTGAGTCTCCTTCCTTTTGTCCTTTTGTGCGCATGTTGTACTCCTTATATTGCTGGAATTTCCCCTTTTGAAGCCCTTTATGGGAGGCCTCCACCTCTCATCCCCAAAATCTCTGAAGAGAAATTGGCTGACCTTGCTAATCAGGACCTTATTAAGTCCCTACAGGCTCTCCAGTCCATTCTGACTTCAGTACACCGTCTGTTCAAGCAACACACTCCACATCTGAGACCACGCCAGGGAATAGCAACCCTGCCATTGAGCCAGAAGCTTTATTCCTCATGAAGCAACACCACTGAGAATCCCTCAAGCCTCGTTGGGAAGGACCCTATACCATAGTCCTCAGCACTCCAACTGCCATCAAGGTCACCGGAAAACCCGCCTGGATTCACTACATGCACATCAAGCTGGTCCCGATGTCTGACGATGACCACCCTTCAGATAAATGGACTGTACACCCCTCCAAGGATCCTCTAAAGCTTAAGATAACTAAATGCTCCTAATGTTGTTGCTTGTTTGTGGCTTCCCTTTGGGAGCCCTCCAAGCCCCTGTTCACAACCCTGCTATGGGACTTGGGTAATAACAGACTATAATACTGGAGAGAAACTGGCAACCAACACCACTGTTCACAGTGTCATAACCCTAGACCTTTGATTTCTACTAAATAGGGCCCCCACTGATGGTTTATGATTATCCAAGAGTGTAAAGGGACATTGAATGCAGTCCAGCTTCTGAAGATCTGGAGTTGTTTTTCCTTTCTTTTTAAATTTTATTTTATTTTTTAATGGCAGCTAAAAGTATTCAGATTACAGTTAAATTGTGGCCTTTTAAAAAAGATATTTTCTTGGATTATTTAGAACATGCAATCCTCATATTTTTAATCAGATGAAATATGTATGAAATTAATGAGTTTTTCTGATTGTAGATCCATCATGACTTTTCAGTACAATCAATTGTGATATTTACAGTATATGCTAAAATTCAGAATTATCCAAATACTGGAATTCTACCAGCATTCTTTGTTAAGCCTTGCATGCAAAATTTAAAATTTTTATATTGCCACCTAAAATTTGCATGAAATATGTTTGAAGTATTTCAAATTTACAGTGAAACATAGCTTCCCTGGAAAACAAACCAAGCCATACTGTTTTTGAGCCAGTTAAAAAAAATTACAGTTTTTAAAGTGTAGCATTTTAAGGTGGTTAAAACACATGGAATGATTCAATATTTTAGACTACTAAAAGAAAATCACTTCAAGGATTTTGTTGAAAGTTTTAATGTTGTCTGAAAAGCAACAGGAAGGAAATTGACAGGTAATAAGTTAAAAAAAAAAAAAGAATGACAAAGAAAGTGGTTTTGTCTTCAAGTAAAATGTCTGGCTGTGCCAGAATGTGAAAGAAGATAAGAAAAGCTCAACTTGAGGGTGTGTATTAAGTTGCAGAAAGATCGAAGGGATGTGAATTTTATTTGCCTTGGTTTATAGTACCTGCAAATAACAGGCTTGAAAAGAAACAAATCTGTTCAGAATTTGACAGTATTAGATCAGTTTTGGTAGATTTATTCATAAGACTGGTGAACCTTTACTGCAAAATGTTTCCATTAAAATGAGATTATACTCTCAGTATTGTTCATACTCGCCCAAGAAGGAATTTTTCTGTTATGCTTGGAAATGTGTTACCTGGAATTGAGATGGATGAATCAATAGGATTAAGTATATCTAGTTTCATAGTAGGAAACCAAAACTATAGACACCTCACTGCACTCATTAACTGAGACCTAGCTAGCCTTGGCAACTCTCTGTCTAAATTAAAAGATTCTCTAAGCTCCTTAGCCAAAATGGTTTTACAAAACCACTGAGGCTTGGACCTTCTTTTTCTAAAAGCGGAAGAAGGTCTCTGGCTTTAGGAGAAACCTGCTGTCTATATACCAACCATTTCAGAGTCATCAGGCAAAACATGGCTGCCCTTAAGAAATGGTTACAGGAATGGGAGCGGGCACAACTGGCAGAACAAAATTGGTTTGAGCGATGGTTCTCATTTTCCCCATGGTTGACCATCCTTATATCGACAGCTATAGGACCTCTACTAATCCTCTTGGTCGGTGTAACTATTGGTCCCTGTATCATAAATAAACTGGTATCTTATGTAAAGGGCCAAATACAGGCTGTCAAGCTGATGATCTTAGTGACCCAGGGTTATGAGTTAGTACCTCTAGATTCAACCATGAGCCAATGATTTGGCTCACTGACAAAAATCAGTGGGGAATGTTGTAACCTAATGCAAGCACTACCATTCTGTTCTGTATGCACCATGGTCTTTGTCCTGAAATGAACTTTGTACCTCCCAAGTATCCCCTGCACAGCCCCCAGCCTTTGTTCCCCGTAAATTCCTCAGCAGTGCAGTATGACCCTAGGCAAACAACAGGATGTCAGATGTCCTGGAACTCCAAGAATGTACAGATGTGCTAAAGAGCAAACCTTCCTATAATAAAAAAAAATAATAAGCCTGTCTCTCGGGACAACTTGCCCTTTGCTCCCCCACATCTTTGTGGTATTTCCCTTTATAAACCACCCCAAATCTTAGCCTAGTTACACAGTAGTGTAAATTCCACCTGCACCGTGTTGCTGGGTACCAGCATAAATAAAGTGCTCTTCTCTTTTCCCTCCAAGATGTCTTGGCCTTTTACTCTTTTGGCCTTTTCTACAATTTTCATTTTATTTTGGGATGCAGCCTTTTGGGGTACAGCAAGAGTATGATCAGGGCTCCTCACTTTCCCCAAGGAGGGTGCAGTCAGGAGTCCCTCTCTTTAGCAGCCATGGGAAGTAGTAACCCTTGGAGTCAGAGCCACCTCATATGATGGAAGCCTATGACAATTCCAAGAAATGGGCACTGCTCTCACTGTCTGCATTTTCATAGGTAGAAACAGAGGCCAAGAGGTTCTACCACCTGCTTAAAGTCCTCTGAGCTCAGTGAAATGTCACAGTCCTAGTAAGGCAAGAGATTTGAGTGTGACATAAATGGCTGGGCAAGTGGAAATTTTAATTGTGAGATATGTACATGAAAGTGAAACCTCCAAAAAGTACAACTCAATGAACCCTCCTCCCAAGGTTAACATGCCTGTGAAACCAGCATTTGATTTGGAAACAGAACATCGTTCACCCATATCTGTGCCTTTTGCTTTCTTCCTAGCTTCTCCACTCTCTGCAACAAACATAACCACTATTATGAATTCTAGATCCATAAATCCATTTTCTTTTATCTTTTGAATTTTATATAAATGAAATTGTACAATACATACTCATTTGTATATGGCAAAATTTCCTTCAACACTATTCTTTTTATTTTCTAGTGCATATTAATAAAACAAAGTAATGAGATTCATACTGATAATATGATACCTGCACATAAATTGCTTTGATTATTTTTGTCTGCAGTATTCCCTTCCTCATGGCCTCCCATTCCTGTCCTCCAGATGTTCACCAAGAGATGGATGGATAAAGAAAATGTGATACATGTACACAATGGATTATTATTTAGTCATCAAAAATGAAATTATTTCATTAGAAGTAGAATGGGCACAATGGCATACCAACTTGTTAAGCAAAATAAACAAGATACTGAAAGCAAACTGTTAGCTTCTCTTATCTGAGCAAATTATAATGGGTCATAGATTTTTAGCTGCATAGAGTTATTATGGATAAGGATGTGTTCCTGTGACTTTAATTTTTTTCATATTTTGTTTATCTTTTGTTGCTTTCTTCCACTCTTGCTCATCTTCATGATTTGAAGATTTTATGTAAGACAAGGTTTGATTATTTTCTCTTGTATCTCTTTTGATTGTTTTTATCAAGTTTCTTATCATTTTTTCATCTTGAACTACATGACTCCCTTTAAGGATTTCTTACAAAGCCAGTCTCGTGGTGTGTTGATTACTTTTTTCTTATTTTTGAGACAAACTACATAATTCCCAAAATGAAGGAAAGAAAGGCTTATTTAGCTCACAGTTTGTGGAAGTCTCAGTTTATACTGAGCTGGCTCCAACACAAGGTGGCATGGCTAAGGGGCAACCATTCATGGCAGCTGTAAGCAACAAGAGTGAAAAAGTGGCAAAGGGGAGAGAAGCATGAAGAGAAGACTCTTTCCTTCCCTTATATTGTATGTAGGCCACACCAACTTCTGTGTGGTACCCACACCCATAATCCCAGCATTGGAACGTAAATCATTCACAAACTCTAGAAGCCCACCTCCCTGATTGAAAGAGGTTTTGGGAGGACATCTAGACTCAAACCACAACATTCTGCTCCTGGCCCCCCAAAGACTTATGCACATCTTTTATGCAAAAGACATTTAGTCAATCTCCAAAAGTTGCCAAAGTCCTAACAGTTTCAACATTGCAGAAAGGTTCAAGTCCAAAGTATCCTCTGAGATTTAAGGCAAATTATTAGCTGTGAGTCCCTGTACAAATGAAAAGATAGTTAAACACTTCCAACATTCAATGGCACAAGATAAAAATTTCCATTCCAAAAGGTACAAACAGGGGGATACAAAGGAGTGGAACTAATGCAAGTCCAAAATCCAGCAGGGCAATCATTGAATTCTGGAGTTCCATGTGGAATATTCAAAGCAATCTGCAGCAAATTGTGAGCTCCAAAACTCTTGTGTGACTCCACCTTCATGGTACCCTCTGATGGTCGTAGCTTCCACAGCTTCTCTCTTAGGCCCACTTTACTCTCTCCTTGCAGCTTTCCTTAGCTGCAAGGTTTGATGATCCACATTGCTGGCTTTTCCAAACTTCTGGGGTCTCTACTGTACCTTTGGCTTCACACTTAGAGCTTCACACATTGCCCTCTCAGGGGCACACTGCCTGGCTTCTCAGTCCTTCTGAAATAGAGGTGGAAGTCTTTTTAACCTCAAAACTCATCACTTCTTGACCTTTTGGCTAAGATCAAATGTAATCTCAGAACTCATACATTCTGTATATACCTAAAATCAGTGCCCCATATATACTGTCAAGGTCTGCTGCCAGATGAAGCAGTAACCAGGCTTTCCTCTCCCTTGGCTGTTGGGGTTGAGTGCCTGGATCACTGAGCACTCTAAACCTGATTGTGTGGAAGAAATTCTTTATTCTGCCACCATTTTGGACACAGTGTGGCTCCTGCCACCATTCTGGAATGTGGCACTCTATAGCTTTCTCTTCAAAGGATACTTTCACAGTATTGAGGTTGCAAAGACTGAAGATTCAATATTACTTCCCAAGATGCTTCCAGGCTATCTTTTATATTCTTTCATTCCTTATCAGAAATTGAGATCATGGGGATGAGAATTTAGCTCAGTGGTATAAGTACCTACCTGGCAAGCACAAGGTTGTAAGTTCAATCCTATTCCAAAAGAAAGAAAGAAAGAAAGAAAGAAAGAAAGAAAGAAAGAAAGAAAGAAAGAGAAAAACAAACAAAGAAAGAAAGAAAGAGGAAGAGAGAAAGAAAGAAAGAAAGAAAGAAAGAAGAAAGAAAGAAAGAAAGAAAGAAAGAAAGAAAGAAAGAAAAGAAAAGAAAAGAAAAAAGAAAAAATGAAATCAAGATCTCACCTCTATCTTTGCAGTCCACAGCTTTGCAGAAGCTTCTTTTATGGCCAAACTCATAATGTTTTAAATAATCCTGCTGGGCCCTATGTCTTGGTTTGTAACATAAATCTGGAAAAGCCCCAACAATAGCCATGGCACCTCCTCAGTATTTGACTGCCTTGAACTTTCCTATGCCAGATTAATTAGTTCACTGCCATTATGTTTAGATTCAGGCAAAATCTCTGGATATGATCAAAATGCAGATAAACTTTGTGCCCAGCCATAACACACATTGTCTGGAGTCTTTCTTTCTAGCCTAAACCACCCAATCCTGGTCTTTACTGGCAATATTTCTATCAGAGTTCTGACCAGAATCTCCCATACACAGTAGCCTAAGGCATTCCATCTCTTCTCATTCATACAACATTGCCAAACCTGTCCAAACTCTTTCCACAAGCCATTCCCAAAGTCTCTTGAACCACATGATCAGGTATAGTCACAGAATGACTGCACTTCTCTGGTATCAAATTTTGTGTTGGCTCCTTTTCTCTCATTGCTGAGACAAAATACTTGATGCCCAAAATGAAGAAAGGAAAGGTTTATTTAGCTTACATTTTTTTGGAGGTTTCAGACCATAGTCACCTGGCTCCATGTCAGGGTGCCATGGATAAGGGGCAACCGTTCATGGCATCCACAACCAATAAGAGCAAAAAAAGGAAAACAGGAAGATCATGGAAAGAATTTTTTATGTCCCTTGCATTGTATGCTGGCTAACCTTGGATGGATGCAGCACTCATACCACCAATTCCAGCACTAGACAATGAACCAATCATAAATGCTAGACTCAGCCTTCTCCATGACTACATGGGGCTTTGGGGAGACATTTAAACACAAACCATAACAGGTGGTGATAAATTCTATTAATCTGCATCTGTCTTTTTTCACCTTCATTTATGAAAAATTGTTTTGCTGGGTATTGTATTCTAGGCAGATGGGGTTTTTTCTACCTTTCAGGGATCTGAATATATCATTTCACTCTCTACTGGTCTACTTTATTATTTAAGCCTTTATTTTTTATTATTTTAAAGAGAATAAAATCAAGCAAACTAAAACAGAATAAATCCAATCAAAACAAAACAATGAAATTGGTATTTCACTTCAAAACAAGATAATAGGAAATAAACAATAGCTACCATAATGCCTGTTGCTGCCTACAAATATGAGCTCACTCCATCAGATATAATAAAATCAAACAAAACAGAACAGAATAAAGCTAATCAAAACAAAACAATGAAAATGATACAGGATTTAAAATAAAATAATAGGAAACCAACAATAGCTCTCCTGGCCAGGGAGCATCAGTAGGTTGTGCTGGGAGCTTCCCAGCAACTGCAAGTGGCAGGGGAACCTCTTACACTGAGAGGTGTGAGCAGAAGGCCTGCACAGTGAACTCCACCTAGATGTGCAACTAAAGGACCTCATTTAGAACCTGTTAGGGCCCAACCCAGTGAAGCTAAGCAGTTGGGGAGCTTTGGTACACCATGTGGCATGAGCTGAAGGCCTATGCAGATTGCTTGATCTAGCTGTTTAGTCTTGGTACACCACTCAGAATCTGTTAGAGTCCTACACAGCCACCTCAACCACCCAGGGAGCTTCAGAGCTGTTCTGAACGTCCATGCAGCATACTGCCCTCAGTTGAGGAGTTTTGAGTGTCATTAGGGACCTGATAAGGCCTGCCTAACAACCCCATAAAACTGGGAAACTCCCTGCAATACAGACACACATCCTCAATCCAGAAAGCAACAGAGACCTTGCATTTGGCTTCCCCAGGGAAATACAAGAAAATAAAACAAAATAGCAAAATGCAATCTAAAACCTCCAGCTCATCACAAGCAACCCTAGGAGACACAGATATACAAGAAAGTGTAAGCCACACACCTGAAACTTCTGAAATGATAGCAACTGAAGTAAAGAAACAATTCCATGAAGTTGTAAATCAATTCAGTTCAGAAATAATCTCCCAAGTAAAAGAAGAAATGATAAACATAATAAAATAAATACTGAATGCATCTAAAGAAGACATAGTTTTAAAAATTGAGGAGCACTAAAAAAGGAGGGAAATCTTGCATGAACAATATAAGAAAGCAATACAATGCATGAAACAAATTCAAGGAGATCTCCAGGAAATCAAAAATGCCATCAAAAGCTGGCAAAAACACCCAAAGGAATATGAAGATACACTTTCAGACCTCCAGACCAGATTGCACCTATTAACAAGAAAGGAAAGATCTTTTAAAAATAACAAGGAATCAGAAAATAATAATTCAAAAGTTGCAAGATGATGCAAAGAAAAACAATATAAGATTTACAGGTGTAAATGAAAAAGGTGACAACACAAAGAAAATAAAAAGACTATTTACAGAAGTAATAGATGAAAATTTCCCAAATATGGGAAAGAAAACTGGCATACAGATAAGTAAAGCATATGGGGCTCCAATTACCATAATCAAAATAAATCTATACCCACACATATAATAATCTACATGCCAGAAATTCAAGATAAGAAAACAATATTAAAAACTATTAGAGAAAAGAGACAGATCACCTATAAAGGAAAGCCCATCAGAATCACAGCAGACTACTCAACACAAACAATGAAGTCAAGAAAAGCATGGAGTAAAGTATTTCAAATCCTAAAGGAAACGACTTCCAACCCAGACTGATGTACCCTGCAAAACTGTCCTTCATAATGGATGGAGAAATAAGATACTTCCACAACAAAGAACAGCTGGAAAATTTCATGACTACCAAACCAACCATGCAAAAATACTGAAAGATATTCTAGATAGACATAAAAATAACTATGACTTCCAAAACCACAACAGAAAAACACCACTGAGGAAGGCAAACAATTAAACAAAAGGGAAAAGGAAAGAACCAACAACAGAAAGATAACTTGTCAAAAATGAACCAATATATATCATTTATAACCATTAATGTAAAAGCCTCAATTCACCAATTAAAAGAAACACACTGGTAGAATGGATCAAGAAAAACATCCAAATGTGTACTGTATGCAAGAAACCAATCTAACCCAAAAGGAAACTCCTAGACTGAAAGTCAAAGGAAGGAAAACAATACTCCATGCAACAAGGAACTGTTCCCTGCCCCCCCCCCAAAAAAAAAGCAGAGGTAGCTATTAAGTTTGCAGACAAAGTGAACTTCAAACCAAGAAAAATCAGAAGAGATAAAGAAGATCACTACATACTAGTTAGGGGAAAACTTCAAGAAAAAAGAGATAACAATCTTAAATATATATGCACTGAATTCAGGGGCACTGATCTATGTAAAAAATATTAATAGAAATGAAAAATCAAATAAACAATAATAGAATTTTTATAACAGGAGATCTTAACATCCCACTGACACAGATCAACTAGACAGAAAATAAAAAGAAACAACAATTGAATCAAACTTGTGAACAAATGGACTTAGTAGACGTCTACAGAGTGTTCCACACAAAAACATCAGAATGTATAATCTTCTCAGCTTTACATGCATCATTCTCTAAAATAAATCACATACTAGCCTATAGAACATGTGTAAGTAAATGCAAAAGAATTGAAACTATCCCGTGCGTATTATCTGATCATAAAATCATGAAACTAGAAATTAATAAAAAAGAAACTGCAAAAACTCCACAAACACATGGAAATAAAATAATACACTCTTGAACAATCAAGGGGTCACAGAAGAAATTAAACCATACCTATAAAAAATGAATACAACTTACCAGAACCTGTGGGATACAATGAAAGCAGTCCACAGAGGGAAATCTATTGTGGTGAATTCCCATATTAGGAAAACAGAATGAACACAAATAAACAATTTGATGCTACACTTCAAAACTCTAGAAAAAGAAGATCAAGTCAAGCCCATAGCCCAAAGAAGGAAGGAAATTATAAAGATCGGAGCAGAAATCAATGTCATTGAAACTAAGAAAACAATACCAAAAATTAACAAGTAAAAAGAGTTGCTTCTTTGAAAGAATAAATAAAATTGATAAGACTCTAACCATTCTTATTTTTTAAAGGAATGAAAAAACTCAAATTTGTACAATAAGGAATGAAAATGGTGAAAACACTAGAGACTGTGGAAATGCAGAAGACAAACCTCTACTCTCATAGGTTTGATAGAAGAAATGCACAGATTTCTAAACACAAATGAATTAGCAAAGCTAGATCAAGAAGATGTAAAACTACTGAAATGGACAGATTTCTAAACACATACGAATTACCAAAGCTGGATCAAAAGATGTAAAACTACTGAATAACCCAACTTCAATTAATGAAATTGAAAAATGTAATTAGAATCTTACCAAGAAAAGCCCAGGTTCTGATGGATTCACTGTGGAATTTTATAAGAAATTCAAAGAAGACTTAATGCCAACCTGCCTCAAACTCTTCAATAAAATTGAAAAGAAGCAATTCTTCCTAAGTCATTCCTGGAAGCAAGTAGTATCCTAATATCAAAACCAGAGAAAGACCCAACCAAAAAAGAGAATTACAGGGAAGTCTCCCTAATGAGCATCAGTGCAAAAATCCTCAATAAAATACAGGCAAACAGAATGTAGCAAGTCATCAAGAAGATTATACATCAGGACCAAGTGAGATTCATCCCAGGAATGCAGGTGTGGTTTAACATATTCAAATCAATAAACATAATAAACCCTATCAATAGAGTCAAAGATAAGAATCACATGATTATTTCAATTGATGCAAAAAAAAAGCTATTGATAAAATCCAACACTCATTTATGATAAGATCCCTATGAAAAATCAGAATAGATGGGCTTTATCTCAATCTGATAAAAGCCATCTATGACAAACCAACAGCCAGCATCATATTAAATGGTCAAAAACTGAAATCTTCCACACTAAAATCAGGAACAAGACAAGGATGCCCATTGTCACCACTCCTATTCCATGTAGTTCTGGAAATATTAGCCAGAGAAATTAGACAAGAGAGAGAAATAAAAAGAATAGGCATAGGAAAGGAAGAAGTTAAATTATCATTATTTGCAGATGACATGATACTCTACATAGAAGACCCCAAAAATTCTATTGAAAGATTTCTATATGTAAGAACCAAATTCAGTAATGTAGCTGGGCACAAAGTCAATATTCAAAAATCAATGGCATTCCTCTACACAAACAACAAACTCACAGAGAGATAAATAAGAAAAAATACACCCTTTGCAATAGCATCTAAAAAATGAAATACTTAGAAATCACTCTAACAAAGAAGCAAAATATCTATTCAATAAAAATTATAACATTCTGAGAAAAAGAAATTGAAGAGAAAACGGAAAGACATTCTTTGTTCATGGATAGGAAGAACAAACATTGTGAAAATGGTCATTCTCCCAAAATTGTTATACAGATTTAATGCAATTCCAATTAAAATACCATTAACATACATCATAGATCTAGAGAAATCATTCCTAAAATTTGTCTGGAACCAGAAAAGATCTAGAATATCAAAGGCAACTCTGGGCAACAAAGGCAAGGCAAGAGGCATCACAATCCCTGACTTGCTACAAAGCTACTGTGATAAAAAACCAGCATGGTACTGGATTAAAAACAGACCTGATGATTAATGGAGTAGATTAGAAGATACAACTAAAACTACAACCACACTCAGCCACCTTATCTTTGACAAAGGGATCAAACATGTTCACCGGAAGAAAGATAACCTCTTTAATAAGTGGTACTGGAAAAAACTGGTCTTCGATATGCCAAAAACTAAAACTAGACCCATGTCTATCACCATGCACTAAACTAAAGTGCAAATGGATCAAAGATCTAAATATTAAAACAGAAACACTAAGTCTACTAGAAGACAAAGTAGGTAAAAATCTTGAAGACATAGAGGTAGGCAGAGAATTCATGAACAAAAATCAAACTGCACAGGAAACACTTCCCAGATTCAATAACTGGGATCTCATCTTATTAAAAAGTTTTTGCATGTTAAAAGTAATCTCCAACAGAGTGAAAAGAAAATCATGAATTGAGAAAAAAATCTTACTCAACTGTCCCTCAGACAAAGGATTTTTCTCTAGAACATATAAAGAATTTTTAAAAAATCAGACTCCTGAAATTCAAAGCCCAATCCAAAAATGGGCATCCGAGATGAATACACACTTCTCAGCTGAAAAAATACAAATGGCAAATAAATCATGAAAAAATATTCAGTGTCATTGGTCATCAGAGAAATGTAAATTAAAACAACATTGAGATTCTATTTCACTCCAGAAAGAATGGTCAGGATCAAGAAAACCACCAATAACAAATTCTGGAGAGGCTGTGCGGAAAAAGGAACTCTTCTACACTGTGCAAGTATAGACTGGTACAATCACTGTGGAAATAAGTCTGGAAATTCCTCAAAAAGTTGGGATTGGAAGTCCCATTTGAACCAGCTATTCCACTTTTGGGCATATTCCCAGAAGAACTGAAAACATCATATCACAGTGATATATATGCACCCATATTTATAGCAGCACAATTTGTAAGAGCCAGATCTTGGAAACAGCCCAAGTGCCCATCCACCAAGGAATGGGATAAAAAAGATGCATTTCTATACAGTGGAATACTACTCAGCTATAAAGAAGGATCACATTGAAGCTTTTATAGGTAAATGGATGTGACTTGAGACCATACTCAAGTGAAATACATCAAACTCTTATGTGTAAATACCATATTGTCTCCCTATTATAAGAAAATGAAAGAGTAAATAAGATATAAAATCTTAAATAAATATTATGAAAACTAATTCTATTAGTTCTTGGAACAAAACAGTTAACATTCATGGATTTAGATCAATTTTGCATGTTTATATCTGTTAATATGAGTAACTCTTTTGAAGATAACTATGCAAAATAACAACCATAGTTATATTCCTACCACATTGTTTTGAAAGCCTATTTGGTTATTGTTCTGGGCTCTTTGTTATTGTTATTTATTTGTCTCTGGTATTTTTGTTTATTTTTCTTGTATTTTGCTTTGTTTTGTTTTTTCCTCTAATATAGAAAGGATAGATAGACATGCATAGGTTTATACATGCCTAGAACTTCTCCTAAAGGATTTACAGGAATGGATTTTATTACATATAATGATATGAACAGCTATTTTAAGAAAATGAGTCATTATGCTAACCATTGCAAATTTTCTATAATCTTGTTTTGAAGTTCAGTAATGTTTTTATTCTTTGTTTTGATTGATTTTAGTCTGTTTTCTATTATTTGATTTCAATATGTATAAAGGTATGGACAGTTATTTTGAAGAGAACAAGAGACATTATGGTAGCCATTATTGATTTTCCTACTGTCCGATTTTGAAGGCTGGTAATGCTTTCATTCTTTTGTTTTGATCAGTTTTATACACTCTTATTTTGTTTGAATTCGTTGAATGTGAAGATGTGGACAACTATTTTGGGGCAAGCAGGAGACATTGTTGTAGCCACTGTTGATTTCCTGTTGTCTTGTTTTGGAATCCTGTGCTGTTTACATTGTTTTATTCTGATATTATTTGTTGTATGTTGTTTTGTTTTATTTTGATCACTTTAAAATTTTAAAAAACAGCTACCATAATATTTCTTGTTATCTTCAAAATAGCTGCTCATGCCATCAGATATAATAAAAACAAATAATTCAAAACCAAAAAAAACAAGTAAAACAAAACCATGAAAATGATACAGAACTTTAAAACAAGATAATAGGGAATTAACAATGGCTACCACCTTCAGAAGGAGATCCCCCATAGTTACTATACTGCATACAGTTATCCTCTAGATAGATGCTCAGACTACCAGTTTTAGGCCTGCAAAACCAAACAATACAAGCATTAAATTGTTATTTGACTTCAGTAGCTACCATTTCAGCCTGTGTTTCTCCAAATAAGCCAGTTGCTTACCAGGTGCAGGATGCTCAGCACACTTTGTCTCCCAGCCCACACCCTGGCTGGCTCACAGGAAGGGGAGGGCTTCTTCTTAGTTCTCCTCCTAGCTTGCATGGCTGCCTCTGTATCACAGGAAGGGGATGGCTGAGCCCAGCATATTAAGTTTCTGCTGAAAGGTCTGCTGTTAATCAAATATGTTACCTTATATATGACTTGAGTCTTTTCTCTTGTTTTCAGTTGTCTTTTGTCTTGGGCTTTTGACACTCTTACTACAATATGCATCAGAAAGAACTTTCTTTTGATCAAAATTACTTCTGGTTTTTTAACCTTCCTAGACCTGCTTGTCAATATCTTTCCCATGATACAGAAATGTTTCAGCTTTCATTGACAAAATAGGTTTTCTATATCAATTCTGTTCTTTCCTCTGCATAATTATAGTGCAAATAGTTGTTTAATAGTGTTTCATACATTTCATGCTTTCATTTTTTTCTTAATCAATTTTTTTCTTTTTTGTTTTACTGGATTATTTCAAACCATCTGTCTCCAAGTTCAGAAATTCTTCATTCTGTTTTGATTTAATCCACTATGCAGGTTCTCAACTGTCATATGTATTCACTTATTGAGTCATCAACTCCAAGATTTCTCTTTGGTTCTTTTTTTATTGTCTCTGTTTCATGCTGAATTCTACATCTAGGTCACACATTGTTTTTCTGATTTCACTGAACCATCTGTGTTCTCTTGTATCATATTGACTTTCCTTAAAATCATTACATTGAATTCACTGACTTCCTATTTGTTGGGATTTATTGTTGCAGAGTTACTATATTTCTTAGGAAACATCTTGTTGCCTGGCTTTTTCATGAATTTTGCACACACCGTTGAAAGTTACACATCTGGTAGATCTGTTGTTTCTACCTATTCTGCAGGATGGCTTTTTTTTTTCCAGATGGCTTTTGTAGTAGAAGACTTTCTCCTGGGCATATGTCCCAGGAGGACAGTTGGGTAGGCTGTGGTGTCTTTAGTTTCAGTAGGCACAATAGTGTGGTTCTTCAACTGTAATCAATAGTGGCAATAATATAAGTGTCTCTGTGGTCAGGCTATGGTTTATGGGATGGCATTACCAGCTGAAATTCAGCTCTCTCAGTTGGGACAAATGCTATAGTGGCCCTGTGTATGGCATCTGTGGCTGTAGCTAGGAGTGCACATCAGTTTCTGTGGGTTGCATGGGAGTGAGAGCACTCCGTAGGACTAGGAAGGTAAGGCAAGGCTAGCTTAGCAGAAAAAGTATGAGAAGGGACACCTGTCAGTGTCTGAAGGTCGTACAGGGCTTAGGTCAGTTTGGTGGGTCTAGGAGAATTTGGAGGGGCAGTTCTCTTGGCATTAGGGGTGAGATTCTTATCAGTGTCTAAGATTGCTTGGATGTCTCATAAAGAATTGGCAAATCACGCCACTCAGCACAGGGGATCCAGCTGTGATCCAAGCCTGCAAGTCAGTGGGCCATGCCTCTAGGAAACTGAATTCTTTCTAACTCTATCACTATTCAAGTCTGAATGCACACTCAAGGCACCAGGTAATGGAACCTAAGTCATTGAGACTCCTCTGATTCCATATCAGGCCTCAGACAATGACTCCTGTAATAATAGGAAGAGGCTGAAGCCCTATATCCTTTCAAGGCTACATTCCTAGTGGCCCCACCTCTGAAAGGTTCCATCTCCCAGCAGTGTCAAGTGGGAGAGTGATTCTTCAATATGGGCTTCTGGGTAACATTCTAGAGCCATACTACAGCATCGATGGACCATATTTATCAGCAAAGTAAATGCCATATCAAGTTGGTTGTAAAAATCTCTTTAAAATTTTCTGCCCATCCATTCACCTCCCTCTCTTCTGAGTTCTAGAAAGGACTGCCTGAAAAAAAGGACTTCCTATTGACTTTAAGTTTTGTTTTTTCTTAGTTACTTTTTCCTCATTGCTGAGACAAAATACCAGACGCCCAAAATTAGCGAAGGAAAGGTTTATTTCTTACTATGTTGGAGCTTTCAGTCAATACTGAGTTGGCTCCAGGGGCAGGGTGGCATGGCAGGGCTGGTGTTCATGGTGGCCTGCAAATAGCAAAAAGCAAAACTGGTAAAAGAGAGCCAGACATGCTTTCTTTCTGCCCTCTCTGTATGCTACCTCCACCCCTGGGCGGATGTAGCACTCATACCACCAATCCGAGCACTGGACAATGAACCAATCACAAATGCTAGATTTGGCTGCGTTACTGATTGCATGAGGCTTGGGGGGGGGGCCACTGACATCAACCATCACATGTTTAATAAGAAAATTGTCTTTCTTTTGCCACTATGGTGAATCCAACCCAGTGCAGACCTAAAGACCAAACTGGTGTCCCAGGTGTATTGTTAGCAGAGGCTACATGCCCTTCCAAGCCCAGGATAATGACATGAATGTGATTACTGGCCTTCATGGTGGCACAACTTTCTTGTCTTTGTCCTTGTATAGGTTATATATACACGTAAGGTCATTTTCTGCTGGAGCAATGATGTCATGAAGTGTTCTGGACTTCCAAGTCCTGTTTCACAGCTGGCTTCCTATGATCAGAGCTCACTGTCTCCACAAAGACGACCAACTCAAGAATGCCACTTTCCTCCCAGAACAAGGTCAGTCATTCTCCTTATGAAATCTTCCAGGGAGACAGATAAGCTCCAGTCATTTCATTATGAAAAGTTCAAGCCAATGTCTCCCTGCTTCTTAGCCTTCCTCCAATGGACTATGTGACAAGGAGTTTAATCTGTTCCTGAGTCTTGTCCCAGGAAGGGGTGTAGCCAGA